>NSDU01000002.1:369585-662036 GCA_003676015.1 Meyerozyma sp. JA9 | reverse complement strand
TTCAGTCGAGTGACTGGAGTGTCCACTAGGTCCAGTTGGAGGAACAGAGTGACTGGAGTGTCCAGGAGTCGACGACGTAGTGTCGCATGGCTCAGAAGTGTGACTTGAAGGTCCCTCAGAAGAGCCAGTCGAGTGACTTGAATGTCCAGCAGAAGAGCCAGTCGAGTGGCTTGAAGGTACTGAGGGAGAACTCGATGCCTTTACAGACGAGGAAGTTTCTTCGCATGGTTCAGAAGTATGGCTTGAAGGTCCAGTAGGTGGAACTGAGTGACTTGAGGGTGCAGCAGAGCTGTGGCCCTTCGAAGACGACGAAGAAGATTCTTCACATGGCTCAGTCGAATCAGTAGAAGGTCCAGTTGATATAACGGACGAGTGGGTACTTGGGGCAACTGAGGTAGGTCCAGTACTGGTGTCATCACAAGGTTCAGTGGTGCTGCTTGGAGCAACTGAGGAAGGCACAGTACTGGTGTCATCACAAGGTTCAGTAGTACTACTTGGGGCAACTGAGGAAGGCTCAGTACTGGTGTCATCACAAGGTTCAGTGGTGCTACTTGGCGCAACTGAAGTAGGCTCAGTACTGGTGTCATCACAAGGTTCAGTGGTGCTACTTGGCGCAACTGAAGTAGGCTCAGTACTTGTTTCATCACAAGGTTCAGTGTGGTCACCATGGCCATGGCCATGGCCATCGTGTCCTCCATGGTCGCCTTTATCACCCTTGTGGTGACCCTTGTGCTTACCGTTATCGCCCTTGTCACCTTTATCGTGTCCCTTGTGCTTACCGTTGTCGCCCTTTTCACCTTTGTCGTGACCTTTGTGCTTACCGTTGTCGCCCTTATCGCCCTTGTGACCCTTGTCGTCATCATCACAATCAGGGTCCTTATCGTGGCCTTTGCCATGATCATCGCCCTTCCCACCTTTGTCGTGGCCACCATTTGAAGGTTGCAGCCACCACCACAGGTTACTTTTCTCATCCTTTTCACCATTACCACCTCTTCTTTCAAGCTGTCCGACTTGGGGCGCAAACTCATCATGGTGATTACCAGAACCAATCCATGGTATAAAGTGTCCGTTGACGGCAACGGCTAGGCCAGTATAAGCAGCGATTGTGACAAACTTCATGGCTAGTGTTTTCTTCTTCTACGTTTGAAGAGGGGTCCACTATGAAGTTACTTTGAGGTCTTTTCGCAGCCGTCAAATGAGGATTCTCAACCTGCAAGTGTTTTATATATGAAGGCATTTTTCACCCATAGAAGTTCATCTTGGACTGACGCATCCCATTCCGGATCCAGTCCCAAAACGTATCGCATTAAGCCAAATGGAACAATATTTTGGAACCCCATGCCGCATCAGGGGGGAATTTAACACAGAAAGATGTACTTTCTCGCCAGCGATGGTGTCTCCTAACCACATGGGCGATGCGTCCAAAGGTTAATTTTGCGTCGTCGTGTAGCGCATTAGCCATATTCCATCCAAAACTCAATAATAAACATTGGAAATTTTGCAGCCGTAAGGCGTTTCAGAATCCTGCACGGGTCGACCCTGCAGCATGCATGGATGGGCCCTCGAAATTCTTCCACGCTTCACCACAAGGGGCGCCGCACACACATGCATACTTCGATGCCGTTTAGCGAAAGCTCCCTAATTTCCAACTACCAAGTATCAATGGTTGATAATTCGGTAAAAATATGGCGGATACCGCTGGGGCGACCGATCGCGCAATTGAGAGAACCCGTTTGGCTGCGAACTTACCACACGTCATAAGCCCTCATAGCAGCCCGATTCGGAGCAAGCTAAGACGAATTTAGACGAAACATGCATATCGACTCCAGGTAAGTCTGCCCCTTAACGTTTGGCACCGGTGTGCAGAACCTTGGCTGCAAACACCCGCGAATGGCATTGACTCTCTTGTAAACATACCGGCCTAATTGAGAGGCCAAGAACCAGAGAATATTGCAATTGAAGGTTAGCTAGTAGGTTCAGTCAAGCAGTATACGCTCGTTTGTTGTATTTAGACCGTGCTTCATGTGGGCCTAGTTTCAGAGCCGTGCACATGATAGTGGACCCGAGGCAATTTCACGTTGATCAATTTCACGGCCTTGCCTATGGATCTCCGATCCGCCAGACCTCCAACCCTATAATTTCAAAGCGCCCCTCCTTGGAATGCGGTGGTGGGCCACCGGTGTGGCTCGACCCACATAGCACCTCGTTTCCGAAAGTTTCGCAGTAAGCTGAAACTCCGCTGCAGAGCAGCTTGTCGATCCATATGCCGTTGTGGCCGCCTGACGACCCGATAGCAATGAACTGGCTGTTGGAGTAAATTATATTGTCGTTGATGCCGGTGTAGACAAATGCCTTGAACCGCATGCTGCCGTCTCCAGTACGCTCGCACTTCCATAAAAAGCACTCGCCGTTGCCGTAGTACCGTTTGTGTTCCATCAACCGCAAATTCTCGTTGAGATAGCTGCCAAAGATCGCTCCCGTAGAGTCCTGGATCACCAATACATACCCTACGGGGCGTCTGATTTCATTGTGGTACCCATGGCCCCCCACCATGGAATTCACCACCAGACTGGCGTATCCTGTGTCGGCGGTTTTCCTTTGGCGTTTCATCTGTGCCACTTGCTGATCTCTATCGTTGTTGCGGTAGAGCGAACGAAGCGAAATCCCGTCCTGTTCCATCGAGTATACTAGATCCCATTCCGACGCCAACTGAAGACGTCGGGGCACCAAATTGCGGATGTTATGTGCCAATTCGCTCCCTAGAAGCCGTCTGCGTGTGGTTGCTTTGTAGCCTACAAGTTTCAAGTCGGAAAGTGGGGGCAACTCATCTTCTGTTTCTAGAGCTGGTGGGGTGCTATTTTCCTTTTCTTTTGTTTCACTTCCTCTTCTCATCAACCGGTCCAAGAGCGATGGTCTCTTTTCTATGTGTTTGCGGGGCACAGAACGGGAGGTTTCTGACTCCAAAACTTGTTCTTTTTCGTTGTCAACACCCTGATCTTCAGGGTTGCTCGTAATTTTCTCTTCGCTCATATTTAGTCTGGATGTGGAAAAGTGTGTTCTTGCGTTATGGAGAAATGGTCTCTAAGTTTAGAACGTTCCAAGAGGTTGAAAACACGTCAATTTTTAATTAGTGTAGCACTGGGAGGGCAGGTATTTGTGACCTGAGAGCGGCGTACTGCAGGCAGATGCGATGGGTGCAAATGAATGGTATCAAGGCTACATAAAGCAGCATTGGGAAACAACAACTAATGCCTATTCAGTAATCGGGGACCTCTGCCGCTACTCCCGTGCTTTGAATTGCATGAGTCCCGTCAAGAAGTCAACCCCGATTTTTACACTGTCTATGAACTGCAACGGAAACCTTTCCGCCAACTTTTTGTCGAGTCCGGCCATTCCGGCGCACCCAAGAAGCACACAGTCGATGCTGTCGTCCTTGTACTCGTCCAAGAACCCGCTGACCTTTTTTTCGATTTTGGCAAATTGTTCTGGATCGCTGAGATTGGTGACATTGACATCCAACGCTCGAGTCCTCTGAAATTTGCCACTTGGAAACAGCTCGGCGCCCACAAAGCCCTCAATTGCCTTGTCCAAAAGCGGGAGCCACTCGCTGACGCTTGTCAACACAAACAGGCGGCGAATGGTGCCGTTCAGCAACGCATAAAGAAGCGTAGCCTGCATGATTCCCATTACGGGGCAGTCCACCAACTTGGCCAAAGAGCGCACCAACGGGTGGTCGGAGTAGCAGCACACCAAGATGCCGTCATAGTTCAATTTCTTGTCTTTCAAGTCATCTAGAACAACCTTCTCCGATTGCCGGGAAGTTTCCTCTCCAGTTATCTCCTTGGGCGCCTCAGGTGGAGCGGTGTAAAACGAGAGTTCTACTGTGTTCGGCGCCGACACCGTGTCACGCAAGTTTTCCGTGACTTTTTGCGACGAATTGGGGTTTAAAACTAACACCTGGTACATCGCCAGAACGCCGGTCGCAATCGTCGCTGATAACGATTTGGTGCACCGGTGTGTTCCGGGAAGCGTCAGCTGATGCGCTGCACAGTGCAACCACTTGATGTTTGTAGCGGTATTGCAACATGGCAAAAGTCGACGAATATGGTGCCGCGCCGTGTGTGCGTTGGCGGCTGTGTCGGAAAGCATCAAGTTTGTAATCAGCCAGCGCCAGCTTTCCATCTCGGCCATAAACGGCGCCAGAACCGCCCACGGCGAAATCATGTTTGATCGGGATTTTTTTCACGATTTTTATGTCGACTTTGAGCAGGTTTTGAAAGACGGGTACGAGGCGGGCGATGGCACGGGCCGCCAGCATGGCGGTGGGCGCGACAAGGAGGTTTCAACCTACTCTTTTTTGGTCAATTCGAAGCACTTGGTGACATTGTTCAAGACGCTCGATGTCAATGATTTGGAGTATATTTGCCTCAAAGTGTACTGGAATGAAACCACGGCGGACGCCATGAAGTACAAGTTGCTCATTGAGATCAAGACGAAGAAATTGGTGGTGAAAAAGTACCAAACCTCGTACCAGCCGGTGGTACGAAACCGGCTACTTGTGGCCCAAGAGTACAAATGGCAGCTTCTGAACGGCGACGACATCACGTTCTTGAAAATTGACCAGGCGATCCCGAGGCAGTTTCTCGACATGATCCCTACTGCTGTGGACGATTTTAAGCTCGAAGTGCGCAGCCACAAGGTGATGTTCAGTGGCATCAAGAAGGCGGTTGTCAAGGACCGCGACTACCTCAAGCAGCCCATGGCGGTCACGGTGACGTTGGGGCTCCGCGACCTCATCGAAACGAATCTACAGGAGGAAATCGACGAGGCCCGTCGGAAACTGATAGGGTTCCGGCTTCGTGACTTCAAGACGTTCATGTCCTTGATATCTTCTTTGGGCACCACCGCGGACGAAAACGTGCCCGATTATGATCTGGACGAGGGACTTTCGATATACTTGAAGCGGCCAGGAGACCCGATAGTGTTTGAGCTCTGCAACATCGCAAACGTCAACATCCAGTTTGTCCAGATCACTAATGCCGGTCCCTCTGAAGAGGGCAAAGAAATTAAGATTCCGCACCATGTTGTACATGAAGTCAACATGGCACCGCCCACCGCTCCTCCAGCAAAGCGCCACAAGAAAATGCTATTATTGAACCCACTAATCCCCTCACAAGAACCCTCCGTAAACTCGGGTCGTTCCTCCTCACCGGAGCCTCGTATTGCATACGACCTGGCGCTCCGAGCGGGTTCCACCGACCAACTCTTCGTTGAAGAACACAGTCAGCCTCACTCGCGTGGTTCCGACTCGAGTAGTGACTCCCAAAGCAACCAGCCATCGCAGTATGGTCCCACCCAGCAATCCAATGTCAAGTCGATTTTTGACTGAACTACAAAAACCATATCAGGTGCATTTATTCATAAGCTTACACACTATCCACACCCCCACAACACTCCAAGTCCAACACACCAGTCATTTCGTCTCGGTAGCTGCCTCGACAGCCTTCTTTGGTGAGCCGTAATGATGATTCACCCACCTATACCCCTGGCCCAATTGAGCCAATTCGTTCACAAAATGACATCCAAATAACAAGTAGTTCTTGGGGCTGACAGCCAATGAGTATCTCATGAAAGTTAATGAGTATAAAATCAACGATCCAGTCATTGGTCCACTGATCAAATCAGGATCTTTTTTCAAGTCCATGACGGCAGCGACAGGAATACCGAAGTTGGACACCGGTCCCCAGAAGTGTGTCGTGAACACATATCTCACCGCTTGCTTGGAGAACAAAAAATCTGTGAATTTCTTGAAGCCTGACATCCTCTTGTCCGCGGGGGTCGTTGCCGAAGATTATACTCCGACGATGGATTATGTGCAGTATGTTGATGGGCTCGAGTGGGGAAGAAAGTGGGGCACAAGAATGTTTGAGCTTGTAGTGCTTTAAAACATGTTGGTCGTGGTCTTTGGTGTCCGGAAAGTTGCTAATGAACGTCTTTAATGGAAATTCTGGTGGTGGCCCGCATTCTTTATCATCCTTGCAAAAATGTGAATTTTTGCGATTACTAAAAATTATTCAATTCGTAAAAAACTTTGTACATATTCATGGATTGCCTTGATGGTTAAAGTTGGGAAACAAATCAGCACCATCGCTCGGATCAAACTCAAAAGGAGGATTTATGTACTCCAGCGATCCTTCAGCTTTGAGTTGTGTTTGAGACTTGTCGTCTGCTGAAGAATGAGGCATGAGCCAATTGCCTTCATTACCAACTGACGGCTGTACGTGGAGTGGCCGTGGTTGCTCGATATCGCTGGAGCTCGATTTGTTACCCTCGGGGTAGGCTGAGCGCAACCCTTGTTGGCTTCCATCGTCACTTGGAGAGCTCAAATAGTATGGCAAATTTTCAGGATTGGTCAACCAGAACGGGTCGTTGAGACTAATGTAGTACGCATCGTCAAGCTGAGAGTCATCTTCCATCATCATCTGAGTATAATCGCCAAATCTCTCGTTCAGAATTCTTTGCTGTCTTCGTTCTTGCATGGTCTTGATGAACCGTATATTGTTGTTCATCAAGTACATAATATTAGTCGACCAAAACTTGATGTTCTTTGAGAGTTTGGCCAGTAAACGAGATTCAAATGAGTAGAGCAACTTGAGTTTCTCGTCGAGAACAATCAAAAACTTCTCATAGTCAATGGCTTGCAGATCTGGCAAATTCATGACAGTTGG
Source organism: Meyerozyma sp. JA9 (assembly GCA_003676015.1). Taxonomy (NCBI): domain Eukaryota; kingdom Fungi; phylum Ascomycota; class Pichiomycetes; order Serinales; family Debaryomycetaceae; genus Meyerozyma; species Meyerozyma sp. JA9. The sequence continues at coordinate 655,308 of NSDU01000002.1, read as the reverse complement.
CGCTTCAATAAATTCCTTAAACTTGTAATGCAAAAACGTGAATATCACAACGAATCCTTGGTATATAAACGAGTTCAAGAATGGGAAATAAGTTCTGAAAAGCTTTCCAAAATGCTTTTCTAGCAAGGTGTTTGCGCTGCCCGAAAGTTTCTCGCCAAAATCGTCAATAAAGTTTCCTATAAATTCAACGGAATAGATCAAAAACCTGTCGAGCGAGTTGATTAGAATCCTTACCACCTCGTCGGCTTGTTCATGCATCCGGAACTTATCGACGAAAGGTTCGAATAACTTGGAACGGTTGACGTAGAATATGATCAAATCATGCATTATAGCAGAGCGTCCAATTTTGGAGCGAGACAGAATTTGGTCACTTGCGTTTTCAAAATTCAATTCCATATCAGCGCTTTTATCAGTGAGAAACATTTCCAACTGGGTGATTTCAGTCTCGAACTTTCGGTTCAAATTGAAAAGATCATTGATAGTGAAATCAATCATGTAATTTTCAATCAACATCATGTTGGATAAACGAAGACACTCACTTAATCCAGACTTGAGGGCCACCTGAGTCTTATTCTCCTTGAAGTCAAGGTCGTCTGACCTAGTAGTTCTTGTAGAACGATTGACGAACGAATTGACTTGAATTGATATGGGGTTTGGTCGACCAAGAATGGAGCATATTTGACCGGTGATATTCCGCAACGCAAACCACACCACACACTTTTCCAAGTCTTCCTTTTCGTCCATCTCACTAGTGTCCTTCTTGTTATTACCAAGCTTGAATCTGCTCAAAACGTGGAGGCCTATCAGGTAGGCGACGGCACTAACATGGAACACCATGGACCAGCACTCTTCGTATTTCTGGTCGATGAAATACCATTCGCAACACAAGATATAGGCTTGAATGGTTACTATGGACTCGTTTAACAAGTTGTGGCGAAATTTAACGAAAGAATGGTGGAGAACATCCTTGGACAAATACGACTTGAACTTGGACACTTCCAGGATCTTGTCTTGTGGAAGTAAACCAAACTTCACAAACTGCGAAGGCGAAAGTCTTTGGACTGCCATTAGAAGAATCATATAGAGCAAGAGAAGATCATCGTCGTTTTCCCACTCACTGTCCTTGATGGACTCGTAAGAATCTAGAAACTCTCGCACATTGCCAATAATGATGAACGAGGTATAGTAGGAGTTTGTGGTGAAGAAAAACTCAATCAAGCGCTGGATAACCTTGATATTGCGGTGAACCACAGCAGGGTCTTTCATGTTGAGGTGAGGGTCCCCACCGAGCATGCAAGGAAGATTCTTCTTCTTGAGCGACAATCTCACTCGAGCCTCTTCAGGGTCCTCCTGGCGCACTTCTTTGACCACCTTGGACTGGTTCGAGGTTTCAGTGTCGTTACCCGAATTATCTCGGAGATTATCCATCATATAGCTTGAAGACTGGGGGCCATAGTATTTTTCACCACCTTCAGAAGTCTCTCCGCTGATATGAATGGAAGTTTTGCTAGAATCGGTGGTGCTCTCCAGCACCGACACACTGCGACTTTGTTGTGCCAATTTTTCAGTGAGCTTGCGGCTTCCCAACTCCAACCGGAAGTTTTCCTCCAAAAGCCGCTGGTTGTGGCGCTTCATCAGCTCCAAATCGTCACCATACGACGACGTGGTGAATTCCGACGAGTCGGCTCCGCTGGAAGAAGAAATTTCTGCCCGAGCCGCCGACGCAGCCAGCGGATCCAAAAGCTCGCCCTCATCGATTTTGATGTTGCGGAAAGTGGAGGGAAATCTGCACACGATGGACCTTCGTTCACATTGGTTACAGGGCTTCTTCTTGTTGCACTTGATCTTTTTACGGCGGCACGAGATACAGGATATGGGGAACGACTCTGTCATGGTAAACTAGACTTTGGTAGATTAAACTTTATTGACACCGAGCTTGCGTGTTTGGGCCTTCTGGGCACTTTGTCACCGACTGGGGCTTAAAGAAAGAAGATACTGCAGGGAGCCACCCAAACTGAACAAGCTGAAGAAGAGAAGGATACCCGAAATCAAGCGCGGTTTACCGGGCCGCCTGCAGGAGCAGCGGTGCCGTATTGTCTTACTTTTCCATACGGCTGCGATACGGCTACGTTATCTTAGTTACCTCAGACGTTAGATTCCTGGGTTACCTTGGTCAGCATGTACCCCTACACCCCTGCACTCGTGGGTTCCAATTGGCAGTTCTAAGCTTTGCACGGCATTTCCTCCGGAACTCCGCCAAGATCTCCGACACTATTTTGGCAGGAACTCCGGTGCGCGGAACATGCTTTCGAAACCTGGCTTTGGCACGTATGCCGGAAACCATTTTCGCCGCGACCTCGCCACATTGTCCCCTGCGACTCTCCACACCACGTGCGGGGCCTCGTACGCACCAGGTTCGCACGCTGCACACAGCGCCTTCACGCTCATACCGCTCGAACGCTCCTATCGGCAGCCCGCTTACGTCAGCAGCGGTTCTTATCAGTTTTCAACTTCAGTGCCTTTTTGCGCCCACTGTTTTCCTACTGATCTGTGGATGACAGACAAAGAGCCGTACTATGGGACCATAACCAGTGTCAAGCCCGCGCCCGTGGCCAGCACGCGCTCGGTGTACAGCGACGCAGACGTAATGATGTTCAAACTTGCCAAAAAGTCCATCATGGCTCCATCACTAAAACGCACTAAGCCTCCAGTCGAACCTTATTTTGCCAAACAGCCCACCACGCGTCGCTTGAGTGTTCCTGACGACTCCAGCAACAGACACAGCAAATTGCACCCGCTCAAGTGCGCTGACGAGTCGGCAATTGTGTCGGACGACGACGGCGACGACGACAACGTAATCCAGACCAAAGTGTCCCGGCACGGTTCAATGGCCGAGCACAGACGTCCCCCGAGCTCCAGAAACTCGTTCCACCGCTCCGTGAGCGACAACTTTTCTCCAGCGTGTTCGCTCTCCAATTCAACCACCGACCTCACTTCCAACAAGACGTTTGACCGAGCCAATTTTTCCATCACTGATCCCCGGGTTGCCAGCCAAAGACCAGAGTACTTGGAACATGCCCACGAGCACTACGAGTCTCTCTTTATCAAGAGCAACTTGCCGTACACCGTCACCAACCCGCGCTCAAGAGCGTTGTCTGCGTCGCTCCTCCCGCCGCGAATGATGTCCATCTCTGATGCCAAAGACGACTTTGATGCAGTTACGTGTTCTCCAAGCGTGCGAGACGACTTCGATACTGTTCCCAATCAATCGTTTATAGTCTAATTATTTTTTGGTCTGCAAAGCGTCCAAGGCAATCATCATTACGCACGGAATCACCAAGTTGTCGTTCAACGTGCTCACCCCTTCCAAGATGCCGCCGATCAAGCAGCTCACAAACACCGGTTCCCAGTCTGCGACCTGGCCATCCAAGATATACTGGTCCACCAAGTAAAGTCCACCAAAAGTTATCAACACGAACGCTACCGTACCCTGGACCGACTTTGGTCCTCCTCTCCATTTGACAGAACCGAACCGTTTGCCAATAATCGAGGCTGAGGAGTCGCCCAAGCCCAAAGAGATCACTCCGAGGAAGGACTTGATGGAAACTCGTTGGTCGATACAGTAGTCGAACACCATAGGCATAGAAACCCCGGCTATAAGATAAATGTACGACACGTTGAGCGGCCCCTTCAAGTCCTTGAAGTCTTGGAACACAAGCAAGCTTTGGGAAAGCCATTGGCCCACGAAAGTAAAGCGACTAAACCGGATGATTTCGAGGACGACAAAAACAACTGCCGATCCAAGCAAGGCAATAATGGTGAACTGAGGCTGGTCAATATAAGCCGGGTACGTCACCAACCCCAAAATGACCCAGTGCCATATTTTCCGCCTCAAGTTCAAGCTTATGTGGGGAGCAAGCACGAATACCAGCGGAATGACAACTGCAAGCACTGCCAACCAAGTGGACAAAATGGCCTGGCGCTCGGCCGAGCCGGTGATGTACAGCCAGAGCCAGCTGATGGCACTACTGTTTGGAAGTATGTAGCTCAACTGGTAGTTTGTCAAGTACACAAACAACCCACCAGACACAGCTGCACTTAGTATGCCCACCAAAAAGTTTCGGTTGTTCGAGTACAACACGAACAAAGGGTACAGAAGCGCACTGGTTGACACAAGACTTATAACCAATTTTTGAAAGATGATCAAGGGGAGGTTGTACTGGTCGTTCAAGGCGGTGTAGTGGACAACGTTGCTGAGCAATACCGAAAACAACTGGATCTCTGCCTGGCACAAACTAGTGTGTGTTCCCGCACCGATGGGGCTGCTAGATTCTTTCGCCTGGGCCATTGCCTTGGTATCATCCTGCTGAAGAACCTCTTCCGGAATGTCCACCGAGGTCCTGTCGCTGCCCTTGTTGAAGTAGTTCAACAGGTACTGGATACCTGCGTGGAACAGAAATATTACGGCAATTGCTGCGGTTGGTGTTGTGTCTTTCTCTTCACGATAGATGACAAAGTAAGCAATTGCCGACACCAACCGCACAACAGGGTGGATGTAGTCCACGACAAAGTAATTGAAGCACAAGTTGAGGTGCAAGGCGTCCGATTTGTAGAGAGCAGCGATGGCAGTGGGGATGAACACGGCATAGATCAAGTTGAACTCGGGAAGCCGGGGCAACGGAAACCGAACAGGGTCCCTTTTGTGTAGCTTCAGCCGGCTCCGGTAGCTCATTATGAACGCCATACCAACACCAAGACCATTGAATCCTATTCTGTACATGTTTTCCTTGACGTATTCTGGATTGTACAAGTAGAAAGCATGGCAAATAAACGCCAACATCACCAACTGGACAAACTTGGCAAAGTCCAATTCATCGTTCAAGAAATCCTGGGCCCCGTAGATTGCCCTGAACACCGCCGATTGGCCAGCAATCTCGTCCTCGACGGATTTTTCACCGGTCGAAGCGGCCGGATTTGCCGTCTGTGTAGGTGTTTCCACCGCCGTTTTTTGGGTCTGGGGCGGGGTTCCGTCGCGAAAGATAGCGGCCGTGGACGCGGCCGTGGGACTTGGGGCCGTTTTGGCCGACGGCTTCTTTCTTGGAGGCATGGTTCTCTGGAGACTGGGCTCGAAAATAGATAGACTGCATGGGGCATCGGACTGCACAAATGAGAATACTGCATATACCCAAGCCGCCAGATGCCGGCGAGTTTTCGAGCGACTTCTTAAACGGCCGTCTTGTAGCTGCCAGTGCAAAATCCTGCACAATCGCTCATGCTAGTGCCATAGCAAAGTTTGCTACATTGCTCCGGGGTATATATATATAAGGAGCCTCCATCGCCTGGTTCCGCATTCACAATGGTTAAAGCTTTAATTGCAGTCACTTCATACAACGAGCCCTTTTACGCCGACGGGAAAAAGACAGGATTGTTCCTCACTGAGGCTTTGCACCCATTCGAGGTGTTCAGAGCTCAAGGCTACGACGTGGATTTTGTGTCTGAAACTGGCACTTTTGGCTACGACGAGCACTCGTTGGTCCCAGACTTCTTGGACGGAGACGACAAGAACATCCATCTCAATGAACATTCTGAATTCAACATTGGCTTGAAGAACATCAAAAAACCATCGCAAGTCGATGGCTCTGAATACTCCATATTCTTTGCCTCGGCGGGCCACGGCACCTTGTTTGACTATCCCAAGGCCAGTGGCTTGCAAGAGCTTGCCCAGAAGATATATGCCAAGGGAGGAGTCGTTGCTGCTGTGTGCCATGGACCAGCTATCTTTGCCAACTTGATCGACACCACAACTGGCAGACCAATTGTCGAGGGCAAGACTGCTACAGGCTTCACCGACAAGGGAGAAGAACAGATGCAAGTGGACACCATCATGAAGAGCAAAAACTTGGAGTCAGTGGAAGCGCTCTACAAGAGATTGGGTGCAAAATTCTCGGCCCCTGCCGGACCATGGGACGACCACTCTGTGGTAGATGGCAGAATAGTCACTGGTGTTAACCCACAGTCGGCCACTTCCACTGCTAAAAAGGCCGTGCAAGTCTTGTCGGAGGTGAAGGGTATCGACAAGGTTACTGGTTAAATACGAAAGTAGAAAAATCTGCATGAGCATATGAACTCAATTTTGAACTGTAGTGTTTTGACAGTGGATTGTGTAGTATTCAGTCGACTGTAGAAGAGATCATGTGTTTTCATTGATTGCTTGGTTTCCTCCCACTGATTTCAATTTGCAACATTTTTCAAATTTCGCAACAATTGATCTGCGGCTGAAGCCAGCCGACCGAGACTATCATCGATAACGGAAGATATCTGTAAAAGAAGTGGTTCAGAGTGCCAGATATGTTCAATTATCCAGTCTGGCTGCTAAACAGTCACTTTCAAATGCTCTCTCACTATCCGTCCACCAGTGTGATTGAGATTGTAACAGAAATTGTGCACATCTTATTCATAGACCAAGTACTATAACTCCATATCTCGCCTGAAATATTCCAAAATACTCTTTTTTCTGGATGCTAAATAAGTGTATGCAATTTGGTCAATTTAGCTAGCTCAATTAGCGAAAAGAGGCAAGGCAAGAAGCACTGGGCCGATTTTACATGTAAAGTTACGAAAGAATGTTACTTATGAAGATTTGAATTCCACAACCGCTTCATTATAAAGGCTCGAATTGCACAACCGTTTCATGAAAACATTGAGTTTTATGTTTCTTTTCTCGTATTCCCCACGTTGGGTCCCTTAAACTACTTCCTATCTATCCCCACCTTCTTTACCTGCAGGCTCGTCCCAACATCGAATTTCGCTAATTTTTCGATCGCAGCCACCAATGGGTTCTGCTTTCAGTAGCTTGAAATTCTATTTCAAGTCTGTGGTTTTCGGGGTCTTGATATCAGTATGTGCTCTCTACGGAGTGGTAGCTTCCATTTTTCTTAGAATTATCGGCAAACCCCAATTTGCCCAATACACCGTAGCAAGGGCATTCTACTATTCGTTTTCCACAATTTTGGGAGTCAAAATAAACATCAAAAATGGCCACTACTTGAATGAAAAGCCAGCAATTGTGATTTCCAACCACCAGTCAGCATTGGACATTCTTATTCTCGGGAAAACCTTTACCCCAGGAATGACGGTCACCGCCAAGAAGGCGTTGAAGTTCGTTCCATTTTTGGGATGGTTTATGCTTGCGTCGGGCACGTTTTTCTTGGACAGATCTCGTGGAGAGAAGGCAAGAAAGGTATTAGATGGTGCTTTGGCCAGTTTGAAGAGAGACAACAGGGCTCTCTTTATGTTCCCTGAAGGGACTAGATCTGGAACCACCAAATTGGACCTTCTTCCATTCAAAAAAGGTGCTTTCCACTTGGCAAAACAGGCACAGATTCCTATCGTGCCCTTTGTAGTGAGTAACACTTCGGACATTTTCCATGCCTCCTCAAGAACCTTCAATCGTGGAGAGATCACCATCGAGGTATTACCTCCCATGTCCACATCGCATTTGGAAAATAATGAGCAATTGAACGATTTTGTCCTTGAAGTACACGATAAGATGAAGACCACTCTTCAGAACTTGGGATACTCCAAAGTGCCTGGACTCAAAAAAGAAGAAACAGCTGTAGAACCATTAGACACAGAAAACAACGAGGAAGTTGCTATCGAAAGAGTTCCTGAGCACACTCCGCTCTTGTCTAAAGATTAGTATTATTTAATGTATGAAATATGTATTGTGCACTTAATCTGCAATGACGGCTCTCTTTTTTTTTTTCTTCTTAGTCTTGATCTCAGTTCCTGGCTCACCATTACCCACCAGTTCCTCTCTCGACTCAGACTTTATGTCCTCTTTCGACTCAGACCTTGTATCCGATTTTAAATCAGTTTTCGTCGATTTTGTAGATTTTTCAGCGTCTGTTTTCGTGTCGGATTTCGATTTCGACTTCTTCGACTTTTTCTTCAGCTTTTTTTCCACATCCTCCGCTAACAGCTTTCGAAGTGCTTCCAAATCTACGTTGTACTCGTCAACTCCAGGAGTACTTTCCTTCGCGGAAGATTCAAGGTCGAACCCCTCCAAGTTCGAAGCATCAATCTTGAACACATTGGTGGTTCTTTTTTGCGGCTTTTTAACCACTGGATCTTCCGGTACTGGAGTTGAATTCCCAACAACCTCGTCATCAAGAACCATGACTTTCTCCTTCTTCAAGACCTTTGACTTGAGAGATTTGGGTCGCTTCATCTCACCCATTTCAGCCAAGGACAGAAGCGATGGCGAACGAGTTTCATCTTTTTCTGGCGATGGACTCAGTGGCTTCGACTTGCGTTTAACTTTATTCTTCTTGTCGTCTGGCTTCAAGTAGTACGGATCATCTTGCAAGCGAGCTGCTCGTTCCTTCTTTCTTCGAGCCTCTTCACGTTCCACATCAGAATCAGGCAAGAGCGAGTTATGCTCACTACTCAGCCGCTCTTCGATGTAACTGTCGTCATAAAGCTCATCTTCGGCTTCATCTTCGAAACCTTGCAATCCTTCAGAGTGCACAATCTCTCTCTCAAGATCAAGATCTTCAGGGAAAGGAATATTGCTCTGTGAGTTTTTAGCAACCGGCCGTATCTCGTGCGACTTGAGCATAGACGATAAAATTGGATGCAAAAGCATGGGAATACTCTCCATCTCATTGATCGCTTCAGGCTTGGCTCCACTTTCTGACTGAAGGTCATTCAATAGAGCGAGGGCCCGGCCCTCAGCTGCCAATTCAAACGTCTCCAGATCATCTGTGGCTAGAACACTCACTTCAGGTTCTTCCGATTGCACCGACTTGTTCAGAGACATGTTAGAGATAAGATCTTCATCAGAGTCACTGTCGCTGCTATTTTCCAGATCAAGCTCCTGCTCTATTTCCTCGCTGATTTGAAGTTTTTTATAGTACTCGAGGTCTTCAAGTTCTAATTCTCTTATGGGCACCAAATCCCCACCCATCATAGCCTCTAGACATAGCTTTAAGAACTCCAACCAAGACAAGCTACGCTCTTGCACCTCGTAATGGGAATGCTGCTCGAAATTACTCAAGAAGTTGATCAATTTCGAAAGAAAATAGGCCATTTGAACATATTTGTCTCTGGGAAGTTTGCCGTTTACACCATATAATGTGAGGTACGTGTTGAAAATACCACTGTAAAGCTTCACAAGAGCTTGGATAAGCAGAGTCAAAACCTCAGAGTCAGCAAGAAATCTCAACTTGTCCGATATCGGGAAGTGTTTTTTGGAAGTTCGCTTCAATGAAACATCAATCTGACAATTAACCAAGGTGTTGAATATAGACACTTGGGACGAAAGCTTCAGTGCAAGACTCTCCACCTTGGTTTCGTCTTCCTCATCATAACCGACGTATTCGATTTCATCGACATACTCGCCAATAATCCAGTATATGTACTTCAAGAAGACCGGGCATACCTCCAAAATCCGGACATCTTGAGCAGCATCTATGATAACCAGATTTAAGATCGTGGGACGAAGTGATGGCACTTTTATGCAAAGCGAAACATATTCATTTCCAATGAGGTTCGCGATAGTCTTGGTTGAATCGAAGGATATGAGGTTGTCTGCGGCAAGGGATTTTGGGAACAACGACAAGTTGAAAATGTCCTTTAGAACCGCAACATACCACTTGAAGTTGGGAATATTGGAGTAGTTGTTTGACGAAGCAATGGATACAATTTTGGAGGCAATGCTAACCCGCAAGCGCTCTGGTATAAGTTTTGGGGACGGTTTACCGTCAAATGATTCTGGAGGCATGAGTTGAAAGAGTAATTTCTTGACAATTTCTCCGATGTTATCCTCGTTTACAAGTAGATCGCACAACTCTAGTGCCTTTTCTTTTATGATGATGTCGTTTCCGCCCAAGTGAGACAACACAAAGCTTCGGACCGCCCCGTCGTCGATCAATGCAGGGAATTTTTTGAGAATCTTGTACATTGTCAAGAGGCCCACGAAGACCAAATTGTAATCACTTTTGGTAAACATCAGCAACAAGGTATCAAGGCATAGCTTGGCTGTTTCCTGGTCTTTTGAGGAGTCAGCACAGAGCATATCACCACTAACTATGCAGTTTATGCACTCGTAGATCAACGAGTAGGCACTAGTCTTGGTCATGAGTTCGACTATCGACGGCATGATTCTCTTCTTCATTCTGGGCTCGACTTTGGACAAGCTTTGGAAGAGTTTGAGAATGCGAATCACGAGCCAGTTATTACTGGTGTTGTTCATGATGGCGAAGAACTTGGGAAGGTAGCCAACAAAGATGTTTGGGTTCTTCTTGCTGATCTCGCAAATGACGTTGATCGTGGCACTGACTACAGCGGTATCGTCGTCATCGAGCTTGTCAATGATTCTTTGGAAATTGACCCGCAAACTTTCGGGATACTGAAGGATGACTTTGTACATGGCCAACATCGCCTTCTTTCGTATGTAAGGGCTGGAGTGGCTGAGCTTCATCACCACATCATCGTTGATGTCTTTGGCCAAATTGGGCGTGACAATGGTAGCAATGCCGCTGAGAGCAAGGCCTATCTCGGTGTGGTTGTAGGAATTGAGGTCCTTTTTGAACTGGTTGGTGGCCAAGATAAGAAGATCCTGGTCGTTTTTGAACGACTGGATCACTGCCAAGTAGCCTATTCGTTTCTGCTGGAACTTGGAAGATGCCATCACCTCCAAAATCTGGAAATTGCTCCACGACATATCAAAGCCATACATCTCCAAGTACGTGAGCTTCAACACGGCCATGGCCTTAGTCTCCAAGTCCGAGGTAGCAAGCTCGTTCTTACATTCCACAATCACGGTGTCGAAAAACTGCAGAAGGCTCTCGGGCGACTCCTTCGAATGGCTCCGTATACCCTTTATGAGGTCGGTTAGAGACTTCTCGAACAGAATCCCGAACGGCTTCAAGCGTGCCAACACCTCGGAGTTCTGTAGCTGGAACGACATGGCTAAATATTCCAGTGCCGACCCGCTGGTGTTGTTTGAAAGGTGCCAATCGCACCAATGCCCCAGGTGGGTGCTCGCGCGCTTATGTGAAGGACGAATTTCGGCCGCTAGTGGTATGGACTCTAGGGACACTATGGACCATGAAAACTCCCCCACGCCACCCGAGGAGGCAGAGATGGCTGATTTGGACACGGGACATCCGGGAGACTCGTCATCCGAGTCGTTTTTCCTGAGCGAAGACGCAGAACTGCCAAATCATTCTCGCAACGACTACCAGTACATGAGCATCTTGGACCATTCCAACTACTTATCCAACGCATTGTCGTCGGCAATGGAGTCAATTGAGCTCGACAAGTCGCTAGCACTACAGGCGCAATTGAGCGGGAACCTCAACAACGAACGCCAGCGGCTTGTGGACAAACAGGCAGAAGTGCTTGCCAAACTTCAACACATACAAACCATGTACGATAGACACTTTCGGCCCACAACTGATACCCGGGGCTCGCACAGCCGAATATCAACGCTCGAACTGGAGTTCAGCAGAATTGAGGGCCATATCCACCGGTTGAAGTACGGCAAAGATTCGTCTCACTTGGCTTCGCTCTTCAAGACAAAAACACCGGGTATAGTCGATACCCATCCTGTGGAGTACAACAGAGCGAGGGATAAGGTGCTCGAGCGCCAAATTGACGAAAGCGACAGCTAAATAAGCGACCATTACTACTCAAGTATAACCACTACACATATATAATGCCCAAGCCGTCGAGCCAGGACCCGCAGAATCCATACATGCCGATGATCTCAAATCCATGGGGCACCTCGAGGGTTGAGAGATGCCCTCCGGAGGAATTGCCGTACATATCCGACCTCCTTCTGTCGGTTTGAAACTGTACGGCGTCGATCCAGGCTCCGTTCATAACTCGGAACTTGACGATTTTCTCGCCAGGCTGCAACACAAACTCCGAATAGTCTGGTTTTGCGTTGCCGATGAGCACCGACTTCATGGCCAAATTCGAGACTCTGGAACCCAGCGCATGGCTTCGCAATTTCTGGGAAAACTTGTCCAAGTAGTTTCTGGGAGGAACCGGTGGGGCAGTCTGGCTGGCGCCCGAAGACCGAAAGAAGAAGCGTATCCCATCTAGAGCTCCGCCGTGGTAGATATGGATTTTCTCCACTTGGTTCAAATCAAGCCCAATTACCTGCTCACGCTTGTCTTTCTTGTTGCCCAAGAGCTGTCCCCGAATACCGCAAAGTTCTCCTCTGCCTAACCCAAAATCGCCCTTGATTTCCCTCTCTTTGGAAGAGCAATACTTTTTGAAGTCCAGAATGTATAGGTCGCCGGCCACCGATAACACTCTGACGTCAAAATTCTCCCCAGCGTCGCTCTTTTGCAGCTTAAGCTCCCGGTAGCATTGCTCGTAGTCTAGCATGATTTCGTGCTGCAATCCTGGGCCGCGGTAGGACTTTGGGAGATAGTCGTGGTGGACTCTCGCCAAGTCGCCAGAACAGATCTCCACCATATATATTCCCGAATCACATAACACCATCACCCCGCCGTTGTGGGTCAAATAGCCGGTTGGTGCTCCGCCGCTGTCCCTATATGAACTATTGGGCTTCATAGTGGATGCAAAGATCTTGCGAAACCCAGGGTCTTGTTCGTCTACTGGTATGGAAAACGAGTCGTGATAGAAGTATCTCATCAAATCGGTATCGTGCCAATGGCACGACTTGGACCAAGTTCCGTCTCTTCTTATCATGTCTCCTCTGGTGTTTCTCTTCAACGACTCGAGCTCTCTAGTCATAAAAGAGCGATTCCACCACACGTAGTCTCGCAACATTACCCCGGATTCCTGATGGGGGCTGCCAAGCGAATGGCCTATTTCGTGCATGAACGCACCCATGGTTATATTGCAGCATTCCCAGCTGGTTCCACACTCGCCACAGTCGTTGGCTACGTCTTTCCCGAGATGGGTGGCATCCAAGAACGACGGGGTAATTTGGGCAAAATTGACCGGCCATGAGTGGAGGCCATGCGACCCAAAAATCGCTAGTTTGACTTCGTTCGTTCCTCCGCCCAACGCAGCATGCGTCAAGATCAAGTCCATTTTGGCGTCGTAGTGGGAGTCCAAATAGACACAGGCGGCCTGAATAGGAGTATCTCCATCTTTGTACGCCTTGAATATCTCTGGTGTATTCACCACGAGATGGTTGGCGTGGCCAAAAAGTTCGCCGGTTTTCGTCCCCTTGGGATTCTGCTGGGCAATATTGGGGTCTCGTAGCTCGGCCACGGTCATGGGAGACCGAAGAACATGAACCTTGACTTCTTGATGTGGATTGGGCGATTCTACATTGTAGCCAAAAATGCCTTGGTGCAGCACCGTTTCTTCCACAAACTGAAACGACCGATTGCTGAACCCGACTCGTCTCATTTCGTCCTGGGTGAATGCCTGCATCATCCTAGCAGCCACTTTGAGTCGCTTTATGGCGGTTTGAAGATTCGCTTGCTCACCCCTTTGGCGCTTATAGGCCGGCAAGTCGTAGGCTCCAGTGGAGTCCTTGCCCACGATTAGACACAAATGGATCGGCTTGTTGCTCAATTGCTTGTAGTTCAACACAAGATGTCCCTTTTCTGCCACTTTGGGCTTACCGTTGAAGGCTCCAAAACCATATGGATCAATCACACCATTTTCGTAGACCTCGACCTCAAAGTTGTTCACGCCCTCAGAAACGTGCACGTATGCCTTGAATTGACCCTCGTTGACCTCAAACGTCTGTGGAGGAAACACTTTGTTGCCATTGTTGGTGAAGTGGATGGTCCCACGATTGATTTTGGTGGTTCCGCTGACAATGACGAGAGGAGAAGAAACGATCTCGTTGTCACGGAATGCAAAGGCGACCATCGCAAGCTGGAAATGATACTCAATGCAAAATAATAGCTAAATTATGGCGCAATTATAGCGAGAAATTTCAGCTTCCAGTACCTGTCCTGTAGCCCCAGTCGCAGTTCCGCAGCATCCACGAGGCAGGCCGAGCCGCACTGCGCAGGAGACATCCACGAATTTGGGGATGGGATACGAAGACGAGACGAGAAAAGGAACGTGGTGGCAGCTTAGCACGGAAGCAATAGCCTGTTTTGAACGAAAAACGGCATAAAATCATAATGCCTCGAAATCATCGTACTTGCTGGAGGCGGCCATTGTGCAGTACTGTGGGGTCGAAGCGATGTCTGCCTGCACTGAAAGTAGCATCGTTGTATGAAGAGGTCAGCGGCTGCAACTGCTGCCGCACTGCATTGGAAAGATAAGGGGTCCAAGAGGACCAAAGTTGAGCCTGAAGTTATTGCTGTACCATCTGAAGAAAGCGAAACTGAAATCTCATCCGATGAGCTGGATAAGACCTCGGAAGCTCCGCTGAAAAATGAACCCACGTCCGCCATCAAGCTCTTCTATAACCCCAGTTATGAACTACACGATACATTGAGCAAGCATGCTGCGGAGTATAACCAGGACACCGTGACTTTGAACGAATTGGTGGGGATCAGAGACCTTGATGAAACTTACCAGTTTAATTTTAGCATTGATATACCGTTCTTTCTTACCCACATGCACCCCGAGTTTGTCAAAAGAAAGAGAAAAATCACATTTATCACCGGAAGGCAGCAGTTATCTGCCTTTGACGAGGAATTGCACCATCTCTTTTCAGTTTTCAATTTACACGAAGTGGTCGCTGACCTTCCAGATCGCTTTGGAACCCACCACACAAAGATGATGATAAACTTCTTTGAGGACCAGCGATGCGAGGTGGTGATAATGACATGCAATATAACCAAATTGGACATTGGTGGTCTTACCCAGATGTGCTGGCGTTCTGGGAGATTGGCCGTGGGTACCACCAAACCTAATACAATGGGCCATCGTTTTCAGCGAGACTTGACAGACTACTTGAAGCGGTACAAGAAGAAGCTCCTCAGCGAGTTGGCAAGCAAAATAATGGCGTATGACTTCTCCAGCATAGACGTCGAGCTCGTAGCATCAGCTCCGGGATATTTTGACATGGACGACATCACCACCAATAGCGAGGTTTACGGGTTTGGTAAATTGCACCAGGTGTTGCAGCGCAATAAGCTTCTTATCCAAGATACTTCAAAACATCACAATGTGCTCTCACAAGTATCTTCCATTGCGTATCCCGTGGTTTCTGAAAAGTTCCAAACGTCGTCCATTTTCACCCACGTATTGTGTCCACTTCTTTTTGACGATCCACACAAGTTCTCCATGCTCATCCCTGGAAAGGAAAGCACCAAAAGGCACCAAAAATTGTGCAACTATACTCCAGTTATTGTATATCCTACGGCTCAAGAAGTGAGCCAAGCCAACGTTGGTTTTGGAGCCGGCGCCTCAATTCACTTCAACTACACCCGGTCTCATGCCCACGCAAACCAATTCAAGCAAAACATCCTCCCATACCTCCATAAATGGAGTTCCAAATCCGATACCGCCGGCCGCAACCATGTTCCGCCGCACGTCAAGCTCTATCTATGCGATAACGGCGACGAGTGGACATCCATGAAATGGGCACTTTTGTGCAGCCACAACCTCTCCAAGCAAGCATGGGGAGCGCCAAAGTCCAGTAATGGCAGAAAGTACCAGGTAGCCAGCTATGAACTCGGAGTATTGGTTCCTGGAACCCCGAACACCCTTACACCAGCGTATATCCACGACCAAGTTAACAACTGCCCAGCGCCCCTAAGATTGCCTTTCAAGGTTCCGCCGGAACCGTATGGTGGTTCCGACCAGCCGTGGAGCCCCCATATGGATTTCGGAGAACTTACAGACCGTTTTGGCAACAGGTACCAGCCGTAATTTGCAGCCAAATCCACACACCACCCTAGCCCAGCCCATATGCAGGACCATCAACGCGTCGCGCACCACATCTGCTCTCAGAGAGGTTCTGTTTCTCAGAGAGGTTCCATTCCCAATGCACATAAAGCGGATTGTTATACAAGGATTCAAGACCTACAAGAATGCCACGGTCATAGACTTGCTCTCGCCTCATCACAATGTTGTGGTGGGAAGAAATGGACTGGGAAAATCAAACTTTTTCGCCGCGATCCGGTTCGTGTTATCCGACGCTTATACCAATATGGAGAGAGAAGAGCGCCAGGGACTCATCCACGAGGGCAATGGAACCGTCATGTCGGCTTATGTGGAGATAATTTTTGATAACACTGATCGAAGACTTCCGATATCGAAGGATGAAGTCGCAGTCCGGAGAACCATTGGTCTCAAAAAGGACGACTATTCGCTTGATTCCAAGTCAGCGACGCGTGCCGATGTGATGAACATGTTGGAGAGCGCCGGGTTCTCTCGTTCGAACCCCTATTATATCGTGCCTCAGGGAAAAATCACCGGATTGACCAACTCAAAGGACGCCGACAGGCTTGCGCTCTTGAAAGATGTCAGTGGGGCAAAAGTGTTCGAGACAAAGCTCAAGGAGTCCCAGAAGGAGATGGTGAACTCGAACCATAAACGAGACCGCATTGATGAAGCGTTGAAGTCGATCGATGACCGGCTTTCTGACTTGCAGATCGAATCCAAGGACTTCAAAAAATACCAAACTTTGGACCGAACGCGTAAGGTGCTAGAGTTTAAGATTTTTGATCGCGAGCTCTCGCAGTTGTCGAACCAAATCGATGAAATCATTGAGAAACAAGACTCTTTCTCGGGGAAGTTACAACAAGACCTCGCCGAAATCGAAAAGAGAGAACGTGTATGCATCCAGTTGGAAGAGACCATCTCCAACTTGAATACCAGCCTCAAGGTGACGACTTTGGAACACGACCAAATAAATTCCGAGCTCAAGCAAAGACTTTCAGAGCAGGCCGATAGAGAACTCAAACTCAACGAATTGAAGACTCAGCACGAACGCGATGAGCAAGAGGCGGTGCTGCTGAAACATCTGATTCAACGTTATGAACAGCTTATTCGAGAATCCGAAGACAAACTCAAGGATTTGCGTCCGAGATTAGAATTGGAACGAAAGAGAGAATATGAGATACGAGCCGAATTGCAGCAATTATCCTCCAAACAGAGAGCATTATATTCGAAACAGAACAGATTTCTGAAATTCTCTAGTAAGGACGAACGTGATCAATGGTTAAAACAAGAAATCAAGACTCTTACCACCGAAGTTGCCGAGAAGGAGGCGAAACTCACCCCATTAAACGAACAAGTTTCTCAAATGGAGGAGGAGATATCGCAGTTTGCGGAGAAGGTGAGCCAGTTGAACGATGTGCTTCTAGGCGGCGATCGTGCCGATATATTACTGTCTTTGCGGAGCAAGACAAGTGAACTCAAGGCACGCATCACAGAACTCACCGACAAGCGGAAGAGCCTTTGGAGAGATGAGATGAAATATCGAAGCATGCAAGATTCATTGGCAAATGATCTTCAGAATGCCGAGCACACTGTTAACCAGACTATGGACCAGGCACAAGTACAGGGTCTTGCTGCTGTATCGCGTTTGACACAACAGCTAGGGTTGGCAGATTCCGTGTACGGACCTCTAGCTGAGTTGTTTCACGTTAACGACAAGTATAAGACGGCAGCAGAGCTCATTGCTGGAGGCTCATTGTTCCATGTGGTTGTCGATAATGATAAAACTGCAGCCATTTTGATGGATGAGTTGATCAAAAGTAAGTCCGGACGGGTGTCGTTTATTCCGTTGAACAGAATGAACCCACCTGTAGTATCTTACCCTGACGGCCAGGTACACAAGTGCATTCCTTTGATAAAGAAGATCAAGTATTCCGACGAGAACCTCGAGCCTGTGATGCGGCAAATATTTGGTAGAGCATTGGTGTGTAGCTCGTTATCGAGCGGATCAGAACTAGCACGTCTGTTCAACTTAACTGCCATAACGCTTGATGGTGATAGAGCAGACAATCGTGGAGCGCTCACTGGTGGTTTCCGCGACTACAAGCGGTCTCGGCTTGAAGCTTTGGAAATACAGAAAAGAAAGAGAAATGATCTCAAGAAGACAGCAGATGAACTCGAAGAATGTTTGAATTCAATCGAGAGAGTGAACCAGGATATCACAGCCACGCAAAATTCGTTGCATCAAATCACGAAAGAATTAGAGGGATTGGAAACATCAACCGAACCTATGAAAGAAAAGATAGCACAATTCGAGCAGAAGATTTCCAATAATCGCCAATCAATAGATTCATTGAACAGAACTATCGACACGCTCCAAACCAGCAAGGAAAGTTTACTCATGCGAATTGAACTCCACAAGGAAGAGTTGAACTCTGACTTTGCATCGTCGTTACTGCCACAAGAGCTTCACGAGTTGGAAACTATTAATGCAAACATCGCTAAGACAGAAAGCGAGCTTGATCGTGCTGTGACAGAAACGTCAGAGCTCGAAGCTTTGGTTACCCAGCATGAAGCAGAAATAAGTGACAACTACAAACCTCATCTCCACGCCATTCGGGCACACAAATCTGCTGATAGCCACGAAATAGAACTTAAGATCCAAGAGGCGGAATATGACTTTAATACTGTGCGAACCCAAGTGAGGGAAGTTCAGAACAGAATGGAAAAGCTAGCTTCTGAGGTCCACAAAACAACTACGGAGCTCGACAACGCCAAAAAGTCATTACAGGAAATGAATGAGCAACAGCTTCAAACAGCACAACAAATTGAAGACTTTAGAAAATCGAACGAGAAAGATTTATCGATGAAGACAGTCTTGGAAGCGAGAAAGGAGGAAGTACAGAAGAGAATTCGTGATTTGGGAGCCATTCCAGAAGAAGCATTTCAGCTGGACAAATATGAAAAGATGTCATCGAACCAGCTTATGAGCAAACTCACACAGTTGAGCAGTGAGTTGAATAATTATTCACACATCAACAAAAAGGCGGTGGAGCAGTTCTCCACGTTCAATAGACAGAGAGACGAGTTGAGCTCCAGGAGAGACGAATTAGAGCAGTCAAGAGAGTCCATTGATCAATTGATATCAAACTTACAACTGCAAAAGGCCCAGGCAATCACCAAGAGTTTCAAGCAGGTGGCTCTCAGCTTCAAGCAAATCTTCGAAACTTTAGTACCTGCTGGAACAGGAAAGTTGGTGTTGCACCATCAGTCAACTAGTACTCAAAGCGAGGAGAATTCACGTGGTGACGAGACTGGTCTTGACGCAGAAACGTTGGATGGTCTGTTATTTGATGTTAATGAGTTTACAGGAGTGTCGATATCAGTTTCATTCAATTCCAAACACGACGAGCAGCAAAGAATAGAACAGCTTTCTGGGGGCCAAAAGTCATTGTGTGCTATTGCGTTAATCCTTGCAATTCAAAAGAGTGATCCTGCTCCGTTCTACTTGTTCGACGAAATCGATGCCAATTTAGATACGCAATATCGTACGGCGGTGGCATCCATGATTAATGTCTTATCGAAAGATGCCCAATTTATCTGCACCACTTTCAGACCCGAGATGCTACAAGTTGCTGACAAGTTTTTCGGAATCATGTACAGCAACAAGGTGAGCTCGGTAGCTGCTATCGACAAAGAAGAGGCGCTTTCGTTTGTGGAGGGCCAAATCGTGTGAGCGATACTATGACTTTATAGCATTTGAATACATAACGCCAGAACATATGAAGTGGAACATCGAGATAAATACCTATTTAGCAGCTAACAACCTTGTGAACTCCTGGATATCGATTTCACCGTCGTTGTTGGTGTCAGCTTCCTTGATCATTTGGTCCACATCTGAGTCCGACAACTTCTCACCAATTGACGTCAAAACGTGCCTCAATTCAGCGGCACTGATCTTACCATCACCGTTTCTGTCAAACACCTTGAAAGCTTCTGCGATTTCCGCCTCTGAATCGGTGTCTTTCATCTTTCTTGCCATCATTGTCAAAAATTCGGGAAAGTCGATAGAGCCGTCACTGTTGACGTCTACCTCGTTGATCATATCGGTCAATTCGCTCTCGGATGGGTTTTGTCCGAGAGATCTCATCACGGTGCCCAACTCCTTGGTGGTGATCTTTCCATCGCTGTCCTTGTCAAACAAGGAAAAGGCCTCTTTAAATTCGGCAATTTGCTGCTCAGATAGTTTTTCAGCCTGTGTTAGTCATTCCAGTCACTTTTTCACGGTTTCCAATCGGTTAAAATAGACCCTTTTTTTTCGATACACTTTTTGGCGAAATGCGATATCCAAAATTACACCGTGGAAAAACCGTCCAAAAAATTCCTAGGCTGCTCCCCAAAACTGCAAAACGCAAATCATGTCCCGTTGCAGTCCCGCACGTCTATCCCCACAGATTGCACTTACCATTTGTACACGTAACTATTGCTGTGAGTCGTGTTTTCAATGATTCAGAAACTCGCGCGGCCGCGTGCAGGACGAATGACGAATGGCACCTAAATTTAGCATGTGCAGGATGCGCGCCAGTGACATCGCCGTAATCAGGTAAATTGGCGATGAGACGGCTGCGGCTACTAGAATGACCTTGCGAAGCAAACATGCACACGCAGGACATACAACGGCTGGATGACGAGTATCTGCAATATCTCCACTCGCTAGGCGACGAGGAGCTTCTCAAACATATCAAAAGTCTTCTGCAGGGACTTCTAGAAAACGAAAGACACCTTCCTGCAGCTCAATCCACACCTTCCGGGCCCAAATTCCAGTCCCAGGTATCCAATGCCAGCTCAGATCCCTTTGACGATGGCCTAGATAACGTTTTACAAGACATAATTCCGGCTTTTACGGCACCTCGCTCGGCTTTAGACGGAGCTCCAGCAGTTCATTCTTCGCCCACAAGAGGCAAAAAACAAGAACTGGGACCCATTCGTGTTGCTTCTCCCGAGAGTCTGTCGAGTGAAGACGAGAAATACAAGCCGAATGAATTTGGTGATTACGGATCATATTTTCAAAAAAAGAGAATCAAGCAACAAGAAACAGACGAAGCCTACGTCAAATGGGATAGAGAGCGGCGAAAAATTCAGGGCGAAGAGAGCTTCAACTCGGAAATCTTCAAGGGCTGCGCTGTGCATGTCAATGGACATACCGAACCACTGATGGCAGAAATCCACCGACTAGTGATCATCCATGGTGGAACATTCATTGGGTATCTTTTGAACAAGGGAGTTGCTACACATATAGTTTGTGACAGATTGACTCCACGGAAACGAATTATGTTCAAGAACTACAGAGTGGTCAAGGCTCAATGGGTCGTGGACTGCGTAGCAAAGGGCCGGCTTCTTCCTTGGGAGGATTACAGGCTTATAGATAATGTTGCGTACAACCAAAGCCGGCTCACGTTTGCAAGAGAGGAGGAGGAAGACAAGAATGAGGACAGAAAAGAAGACAAAAATCAAGACGTCGAAGGAGACAAGGTTGAAGAGCTTGAACAGCCAGGCGAGCCTGAACAGTCTGAGGATGAACAACTGGAAGACGACCCCAGTCCTCTTGAACTGCAAAAAGACCAAGATATGCAAGAAGCATCTCAAGAAAGCCGCAAGGAATACATCACCTATATCAACGAGCGTCAGATCACCGACCAGAAAACTACCTTTGATGCCAAACATCCGGATTTTCTTGAACACTTCTTTTCCAACTCACGTCTCCATCACCTCAGCAGCTGGAAGGCAGACTTGAGACGCCAATTCTTGAGGCGTATAATTGGCACAAAGCAATTCACCGAACGCAAGACTCTGAAGCCCGGCAACAAAGTTATTCTTCATGTGGACTTTGATTCGTTCTTTGTCACTGCCTCCTGCTTAAGCCATCCAAATCTTGACATAAAAAAGCAACCGATAGCTGTTAGTCATGGATCCAAGACCTCTGATGTGGCCAGTTGTAATTATGTTGCAAGACTGTTCGGGATCAGAAATGGTGAATGGGTAGGTCGAGCCACCAAGAAATGTCCTGATTTGATTGTGATAGATTACGATTTCGATGCCTACGAGCGTTGCTCCAAAGAACTATACAATTTTTTGATTGACTCCAACATTTTCGATTCCGTGTTTCCCGTGCTGATTGACGAGGTATTGCTCGATGCCACCACGTATTGCTCTAATTCCTCCACCAACAGCACTTTTGAGCAAAGGGTCCACCAGCTAAGCAAAATGATTCGGGACAGGGTCTTTGAGTTGACCCTGTGTCCAGTCAGTGTTGGTGCATCGCATAATGTTCTTCTCGCAAAACTTGCACTTCGAAAAGCAAAACCAGATGGTCAGTTTCAGGTCTTTGATAATGTGGAGCAGTTCCTTACTGACATTAAGGTCAATGATCTACCTGGCGTTGGCTATAGTCACTCGGAAAAGTTGCAAGAGTTAATGAAAACTTCCAGTATTCCTACTGCTGGAGAAGTCAGACTGCTTTCACTTACTAAACTTACCAGTGCTCTTGGAGAGAAGACAGGGCAAAAACTTTTTAATTATGCAAGAGGAGTCGACCTGACATCAATCGACATAGACTTGACTAATAAAGAAGCAGTTTTAGGTCGCAAGTCCGTATCAGTTGATGTGAATTATGGTATTAGGTTTGATACCGTTTTACAGCTTGATGATTTCTTCATGAGACTAGCCAAAGAATTGTACAAAAGACTAATATCGCTAGGTATTTGTGGGTCACAGCTTACTCTAAAGCTAGCCAAGAGAGCCGCCGGTGCCCCGGTAAACCCGCCAAAATACCTTGGTATGGGCCAGTGTGACTTTGTCAGCAAGTCCTCGAGACTTGGCATCCCCACTAATGACTGGGGTGTGGTAGGTTCGGAACTCAAATCATTGTACAGAATGTCCCAAGTTCCTGTTCAAGAATTGCGTGGCATCGCTGTAACTATGACACGACTCGAAGACGTGGATTCCTTGGCCAAGTCGAAGCAAGCTCAACTACCATTTTACCGTTCATCTGATGGGCCGGTCGAAAAACAGAAAACACCTGTGCGCAAGCAGAGCAAGCAAGCCAAAGTAAGTAAGGAAGACGTGGCTAGTTTGGGAATTGACTGGAATGTCTTACAGGAGCTTCCTCCAGATATTCGGAGCGAAATTGAAAGCGAGTTGAATCGACGAAATATAGGGCCCAGCAGGTTGAATAGAGCTCGAGGAAAGGCATATCTTCAGCAGCTTTTTCCTTCACAAGCTGGAGTACCGGCACCATATATCCGCACGGTTGAGACCAAAAGTTCTCCCAAGAAACGAAAGACCGCCTCCAAATCACCGCTGCCTCAGAAACTGCCCCATAAAACCCGAGAACCTGTCGTGTTCAGCGAAAACAGCTCGTACGATATGTCTGTTCTTGACCAACTTCCACTGTCTTTGCAGGAAGAAATCAAGAAGGACATTGAGTACAAGAAAAAGGTCAAGAAATACGATACCACGTCCATGAGAGACAAGATCATGAGCATCCAAAGACTGACAGTCAAAAACATAGACGATGAATGGCTCTCTACTAGAGTGTCCTTGAGCACTTTGCCGAAGTTTCAAGGGGAAACCTTATCCGTTCGAACTATCATGATCAAGATCAAAGAATGGATTGAGATGTCTTTGGAGCAACAAGGTCCACACCATGATGATGTGGAACTATTTATGACATTCTACAACGATGTTTTGGAGCAAAATGATATTTTTAGGTGCCTTTCGATTGTAAAAGACATGAAGCTTCAATTAATAAAGCACCAGGCAATAGTGAACTACGAGCCCAATGAGTTTGTCCAAATAGGATTGAACGAATGGAAGCACATACTACAAGAGAAGATAATCGCTGCTTTTACAAGCCATTGCGAGCGCAACAACATCATGGTAGATAACGAGTACTTAACATGAATAATAATATCGCGAAATTTTCAATTTTGCAACTTTAGATCAACGATGAAGCATGGACTCGTATGTCAATCGTAGAATATGGAATACCATTTCCGGGCATATGGATGATACAACCGATCTCTTGCCCTCTAACAAGGGCAGAATGTCTCTCACAACGTCCTTGACTCGAGCGCTAAAAGTTGATCTTGGTTGCGATATAGTCGAAGCTATAGATGCAACCGATAAAGAATTGATGAGCTTTCATGGGAAAGAGTTCGTGACCGAGTTGCTAAGGCAGAGAGGAAGCGACCGTGAAGAAATTGACGACAGAAAGGACGCCCATTTGAAAGAAAGCCATCTTGAAAAATTTGGTCTCGTTCACGATTGCCCAGTTTTCTACGGAATGGACAAATATGTCAGAGCTGTGGCAGGATCCAGTATCAATGCCGCCAAAAAGCTTCTAGCGGATACAAAAGACCAACAGATAGCTATCAATTGGTACGGAGGAAGGCACCATTGTCACAAGAACCGAGCAGCTGGATTCTGTTACGTTAACGATATCGTCATGGCTATCAACGTACTTCGACGAAAGTATCGCAAAGTTTTCTATCTTGACCTTGATCTCCACCATGGAGACGGGGTCGAATCTGCTTTTGAGCACTCTAGCAGTGTTTTAACATGTTCCATTCACCGCTATGACATTGGGTTCTTTCCTGGAACCGGTAGTTTGAAGAGCAATACGGCCACCAAGGTCAATATTCCAACTGAAAGAGGACTTTCGGACGAAACCTTAGCCAAAATCATGGCACAAGTGGTGTTTCCAATCATTCTAAAATTCAAACCTGATGCCTTCGTTGTACAATTAGGCTGCGATGGTCTCTCTACAGATCCAGCCAAGGAATGGAATTTGACTATACAAGGTATGGGAAGCATAGTTGAAGATCTCTTGCGGTTTGTGGAGCCAAAACCATGTCTTTTTCTTGGCGGTGGAGGATACAACCACACAGAAGCGGCCAAGTTTTGGACATATATTACCAGCATAATCTCAGGAGTCGACACCGTTCGCCATATTGACGAGATACCAGACCACAAACATATGGAAGAGTACGAGCACGACGGCTATTTGTTCTGGACTCCTAAGAATTCGACAGCCCGTGGTATTGCCGACAGAAACACTTCAAACTATATTCATAAAGTCAAGACAACCATCTTGACCAATTTTTCGTAACTATTCGAACCACCGACGTTTATTCGAATTCGAATCGTGGCTTCATAACCCGATTCCAATTCTCGTTCCATCGTCTATGGCTCTCTTCTATAGCTCCATTTGTGAGGCGGTCCAACTCCTCTTGGTCTTTGAAAAGATGCTCCAAATGCTGGCAAATGACTTTTGCCTCATCTTTTCCCGTAACAACGACTCCGTTATAGTCATGCTTCACTAACTCGTCTATAGCTGGAAAGTCCAAAGAAATAACCGGAATGCCGCAACCAAAAAAGTCGACGATTTTCATGGGTAGATCAATCCCACTGGACGATGTGTGTAAAGACACGCCAATGTCAGCTATGGCTAGTATTACTGGGTAGTCTTCCACACTGAGCCATGCTGACTTGACGACCACTTTTTTCAGGAACTGAAGGTCCCTCACTCTTTCAGTGAATGCTTGCTTCAATGGACCCTTTCCTGTGACGATTAAAAGTAAGGGCTCGTTTTTTTCAGACGTATCGTAATATTTGAGGGCATCCAACAAGATATTGAAGTCTTCATCGGGTGTGAATGACGTGGAGCTGACCAAAATCTTGTACTTGTCGACGCCGGTAATGTCTTGGAAAAGAGGGTGTGAGTTGAGAACGTCCATTTTGGTGACTTCGAGTTCCTGCAATGGCTTGAAAGAAGATGCTGGCCTATCATGCAATGTGGAGATTTTTTTAGGGTTCATTCCGAAATCATTCACTAGAAACTGTTTCATTCGTTTTGTCACCGTCAAATTGCAGAATGCTAATCTTCCGAGCATCATTTCGTACAACTTTAAAATCCGGACCAACGGGTGGTTTTCATTATTATATTTGAGATTGAGGATGCTGTAGTTGAGATTGTGCCAATCTATAATGATTTTGGTGTTCCTGCTGAACAATTTTGCAAAAATAATGGCGATGAGAAGAAGCGGCATCGACGGCGGGTTTTGGATCATGATGTAGTCTACTCCACGCAACTCGAAAAGTAAGGAGAACAATGTCACTACTTGCATGCACACTTTTTTAATTGCAAATAGAAGGAATGGCAATCCATGGTTTTTCACCATGGGAATGGTTTTGATATCAATATTGACATCTTCGAGAACCTCATCTGACGGTTCACTTTGCAAGTATCCACACAACGTCACATAGTAATTGAGCTTTGAAAACGAAAGAGAATGGTAGCACATACGCGGAGAATGACCCAAATCGCCGAGAACTATAATGGCGATCGATTTTCGGTTCCCGGAAAGGGTCCTTTTGGCGGTGAAAAATGGCAAGATGACGTAGGCCAAAAGTGGCAAACACAAATAAAACGCCACGAGGTATTTCACCGACCATCCGCCCCACCTGAACGCCAGCTCAAACCCTTTGTATTTGATGAACTCTCCCATCGATCAATTGGCCCAAAGTTCAACCAGCAGCAGAGATACAAGGTGGCTAGGCTATGCCGGTGTACGGGTGTACAGTATATCAGATCTTTGCTGCAACTATTTCTAATTTGATGGCTTTTGCGAAGGGGGCGCTTACAGAAGAGCAAAGAAAGCGGATTGTAAGTTTAACACAGCGCACTATGAGCACACGACTAACTCAGGAAGAGAATAGACAGCGAGCTTTGAACCGAATACAGCGAAAACAGCATGGAGACAATTCACTAGCGGCAAATGGGCCTGCGAAAGAAGCACCAAAAGACGGCTCTGTGCAGCAGACGACGTCGTTATCACAGATCAGAGGTGACAACAAGAGAGCCAGGGTGGAGTTGACCGGAGAACAAAGGAAGAAAATCGAAGAAAACCGGCGTCGGGCTATGGAGATCAAGCTTGAGCGAGAGAGAAACAATCGAGATGCAACCTCCAATTCAGACAAAGTGCACGTCCCCGAGCACGCAAAGCAGGCTCTCAAGGACAACAAGACCAAAAACAGCCCCCAGGGCTTGAGGCCGTCGATCAACCGCAAAGAGTATATTGAGTTTGATTTCGCGACAATGAAAGATTCTCGAGGTGGGTTTATACAAGACGAGAGTGGCAACGGTGACAGTGATGGAGGCGCGGACCTGAAGAATGAATCCAAAACTTTGGAGGAGTGGAAGGAACAGCAGAAAAAAAATCAGCATATAGTGAGAGACTTGGCACCTCCAGTGGACATCGCCGCAGCACCCAAGTGCTTTGAGTGTGGGTCGTTGGAAATCGATCCCAACTTGTACCTGAACTTTGGCCATGTGCGTGTGTGCAGACCCTGTGCTAAGGCCAAACCGGAGAAATATGCCCTTCTTACGAAGACAGAATGCAGGGAGGACTACTTACTTACGGATCCCGAGTTGCGAGACGTCGAGTTGCTCCCACGAATTGAAAAGCCGAACCCGCATGGTTTCTCGCGGATGCAATTGTTCCTTCGTTTCCAAGTAGAGCAGTTTGCGTGGAAAAAATGGGGGCTGGCGGAGAAACTCGACGAGGAATGGGAACGACGAGAAAAGGCCCGTCTTGACCGCCGCGACAAAAAGTACAATGAAAAATTGAAGGAAATGAGGAAAAAAACTCGCGCGGAAGAATACACTAGAAAGCTCCGAAACGGCCAAAATCTTGGTGAGCGCCATACTCACCAGTGGTCGCAGGCGATTGCCATGCCGGGGAACGCCAACATGGTCAAACGAAGGTGTATAGATTGTGGGTTGGAAACGGAAGAGTTGGTAATTTAGGTATATAATGAGAAATGATAGGAATTAGCGGAAGCGTAGCCTACGAATTAGAACCGTCTGGCTAGGCATGTAGAGCCATACCTCCATTTTTCGCAGTCGATCCACCCGATCGTCGCAGCGCCCACGACTGCACACACACCATCGTGTGCTACCCACGCGGTGGAACCCGGTGGAACCTTCGACGCCTGCAGCTGCGTCGAAATTTGCAACATATAAAAAGATTCCTGTCTCTCCTTCAACCTCGTTCCACAGTTTCTAATATGTCTGACGCTAAGGTTGAAACCCACGAGTTCACAGCTGAGATCTCTCAGTTGATGTCTTTGATCATCAACACTGTGTACTCCAATAAAGAAATCTTCTTGAGAGAATTGATCTCCAATGCTTCTGATGCTTTGGACAAGATCAGATACGAGGCATTATCTGACCCTTCCAAATTGGAATCTGAGCCTGAATTGTTTATCAGACTTACTCCAAGACCTGAACAGAAGGTGTTGGAAATCAGAGATTCTGGTATTGGTATGACCAAGGCTGACTTGGTGAACAACTTGGGTACGATTGCTAAATCTGGTACCAAGGCTTTCATGGAGGCATTGTCCGCTGGTGCCGATGTCTCTATGATCGGTCAATTCGGTGTCGGTTTCTACTCCTTGTTCTTGGTGGCTGACCATGTGCAAGTCATCTCCAAGCACAACGACGATGAGCAATACATCTGGGAATCCAATGCCGGTGGTAAGTTCACCGTCACTTTGGATGAGGTCAACGAGAGAATTGGCCGTGGTACTATCTTGAGATTATTCTTGAAGGAAGACCAATTGGAATACTTGGAAGAGAAGAGAATCAAGGAGGTTGTCAAGAGACACTCTGAGTTCGTTTCTTACCCAATTCAATTGGTTGTCACCAAGGAAGTTGAGAAGGAAGTTCCATCTGAGGAAGAAGAAAAGAAGGAAGAGGAGGGTGAAGACAAGAAGCCCAAGTTGGAGGAAGTCGACGACGAAGACAAGAAGAAGGAGACCAAGAAAATCACTGAAAAGGTGACCGAGACCGAAGAATTGAACAAAACCAAGCCTTTGTGGACTCGTAACCCTTCAGATGTTACTCAAGACGAGTACAACGCTTTCTACAAGTCCATCTCTAACGACTGGGAAGACCCATTGGCCGTCAAGCACTTTTCCGTTGAAGGTCAGTTAGAATTCAGAGCTATCTTGTTCGTTCCAAAGAGAGCTCCATTTGATGCTTTCGAGTCCAAGAAGAAGAAGAACAACATCAAGTTGTACGTTCGTCGTGTCTTCATCACCGATGATGCCGAAGAGTTGATCCCAGAATGGTTGAGTTTCGTTAAGGGTGTTGTCGACTCCGAGGACTTGCCATTGAACTTGTCCAGAGAAATGTTGCAACAAAACAAGATCTTGAAGGTTATCAGAAAGAACATCGTGAAGAAGTTGATTGAGACCTTCAACGAAATTGCCGAAGATCAAGAACAATTCGACAAGTTCTACACCGCGTTCTCCAAGAACATCAAGTTGGGTATCCATGAAGACCAACAAAACAGACCAGCCTTGGCTAAGTTGTTGAGATACAACTCCACCAAGTCTACTGAAGAGCTCACCTCTTTGTCTGACTACGTTACTCGTATGCCAGAGCACCAGAAGAACATTTACTACATCACTGGTGAGTCTATTAAGGCTGTCGAGAAGTCTCCATTCTTGGACGCTTTGAAGGCTAAGGGATTCGAAGTTTTGTTCTTGGTTGACCCTATTGACGAGTACGCCATGACCCAATTGAAGGAGTTCGAGGACAAGAAGTTGGTTGACATTACCAAGGACTTCGAATTGGAAGAGTCTGAGGAAGAGAAGGCCGAGAGAGAAAAGGAGATCAAGGAGTTTGAGCCATTGACCAAGGCCTTGAAGGATATTTTGGGTGACCAAGTCGAGAAGGTTGTTGTGTCTCACAAGTTGGTGGATGCTCCTGCTGCTATCAGAACTGGCCAATTCGGCTGGTCCGCTAACATGGAAAGAATCATGAAGGCTCAAGCTTTGAGAGACACCACCATGTCCTCTTACATGTCGTCCAAGAAGACCTTTGAGATCTCTCCAAAGTCTTCCATTATTAAGGAATTGAAGAAGAAAGTTGATGCCGATGGAGCTGAAGACAAGACCGTCAAGGACTTGACTACCTTGTTGTACGAGACTGCTTTGTTGACTTCTGGTTTCACTTTGGAAGAGCCATCGTCGTTTGCCGGCAGAATCAACAGGTTGATCTCCTTGGGTTTGAACATCGACGAGGACGAAGAACCCGAGGCTGAAATCGGTACTTCCACCAGCACTACCGAACCAGCTGCTGAGTCCGCTATGGAGGAAGTTGATTAAACGTCTGTTATGAGAACTAGTAGATAAAATTCTTGTTCATATATATTAATAGTACACGAGTGAAGTGAGTTTTATATTGTTACTCTGCCAATGAAATATCAAGCAATTCTTTGATATAGTCGAGTACTATCGACGCCTGTTCTCTCGTCAATATATCTTTGTCTGTTGAGCTGATGTAGGTGAGAATATCCCAGACTCTCCGTTTGTAATCTGGCGGGAATGGCACTTTGTCCGTTAGTGAGGTTCCTTCCACCAAATCATTGATCAAGACAACAGCAGCCCTTCGCATTACTGAAGAATCGACATCGGTTTCAAGCTGCAATATACCAATAGCACAGTCTAGGGCATTATCAAGTCTGTTCAATATTCCCAATGGGTTTGTCTTGCAACACACTCCTAGCAACGACATGGCTGACATTCGAAGTCGGGAGTCCACTGATTTTTCGTCACTTCTTCGTATCAAATGCAAAGTAGCATCAGCTACCTTTTCCGCCAAATACCCGGAGAATGCGGCGCCCTTCCCTTGAATATAACGTAGGAGAACCTCACCAACTTTCAACCGTTCGTCCAAATCTGAGCCTTCCAGGTTTTCGTGATCGGGATAGGCATATACTCTAGTCAAGATATTCACCACATCTTTCTCGTCCCAGTTGATGAGACTCTCCAAGCCTTTGATAGCGTTCAAGTATACGAAGGGATCGGAGTCCTTCAACTGATTCAAATGTAAATCCAAAACAAACTCGAGTGTGATAACTTCACTCTTTTCCTCCACAAGCGTCCTCAAAAGATACAATCCATGGGCTCGAACTGGCACCAATGGATCATTAAGACTTATGATTGCTTTTTTCAACGTTTGTTTTTGAACCTCCTCTGCGCTTGACATTGGCTTATCACCTTCAAGCACATCTCTAATTCTCTCAGAAAACGAGCCAATGGTAAGTTTCAACTGGTCATCGGTGACAGTTTTTTGGACTTTTTCCAACACCAGGACAAGCAGTCTCAATAAGTCCGTGCATTTTTCATCCAACGATAAGGTAGACTCCGATAATATTGCTGATGCTAGTTCAAGAGCAACACTGATGGTATGCGCAGACAGTTGGGTTTCTTCAAGTTCTTCGTCTTCATCATCAGAGTCACCTTCGTTGGTAGCCACACCTGAAAGATTTGAATTGGCAACTTTTTCTGATTTTGTCTCGGCAAGCAAAACGTTGTATACGAGTTCAAGCATACCGTAAGGCGTCTTAGCCAACTTTTCTTTGAATTTGTTGCCAATAGATTCCAATAAGCGCAAGCCAACCAACACGAAAAATGGATCTTCATCTCCATCAATGCGTTGAGAGGAATCTGTCTTTAACCACCTTTTGAGAATGGCTAAGAACATGGTCTGAATAACCGACTCGTCCAAGTCTTCGCAGAGTTCAACAAAAGCAGCACAACTTTCATCCAATTCTCCAAGAAATGCGTTGATCCGCTTATCCGATGAAACACTTGCCTCGCCCAAGCCGCCTAATTTTCTTTCAATTTGAGGTAATTGATTGGGGCCCATGGAGAAGGTCCAAAATTCTCCACCTTCAACAGTGAGGTTTTTAGCAATGTCAGTGAGAAAGTTGGACGTCGAGTCTGAGAGTAGTAGGAAGCTTCTCAATATTGCCTTAACCACAGCTTCCGGTTGCTGGTTTCGACGTAGGAACTTGAAGTAAGACCATAACTGTATTAGAATTGGAGAAAACACTGCCATCATAAAGTCTTTAGGAAGGCCATTTTTCGTTAGCGAAAGGAGGACATTGATGTTGTTGTTCAACAGAGCCTCAGTCACGATTATGTCCGAGTTAGCGTCTGTAGGATTGAAGCAAGACCAGAACTTCTTCAAAAAAAAGTCGTTAAGAACCAACTGGTTCTTGTGCCAAAGAAGCTCCATGAAATGACATATGCAGTTGGCCACAATTGGGCGATTAATATTGACTAGTAAGTTGTACGCTTGTTCGCTAATACTGTCGAAATATGCACCGGTTGCAACTGATTTTGGTTTGGAAAGTACAACTCTTGCAACATGGTCAAATGCCTCGGTGCTAATATTCTCCTTGTCACGGAGACCACATACGAGCTCAATCAACGCTAGTAAGCCATCTTTTCTTGGGGCGTTGTAGTGCAAAAGCTGCAATTGGGACATGATGAATTGCTTGAAGTACGAAGGAGAAGGACTGGCTGCGAGTAGAGAATATGTCTGCATAAGCTCATAAGTTTCTGGAATGGTGGCCACGCGGACGTGCTGGTTGGAGTACTTTTGTCGCGTGGAGGTACTGAAGTAGGGTATAGTTGATAATGCTGCTGAAATCGTAAGAAAATCCGAGTAGCCCGTGCCTTTGAGAAGCAAATCTTTCACGTCCAGATCCACCAGAAATAATTTCGAAAAGCCTTCGTAAAGCAATACCAATAGCTTTTCATTTGGAGTGAAGCTCTCGGTATATGACACTCCTGGCTGAGGCGCAACTGGCTCTATGTTCAATGGCTTTTTAGAAGTGTGGAACAGTCGCAACTGGCGCTTTTCAATGGGGATCCCGATCTTGAACGGCGACAATGCAGAGTATGCGCCATGAATAACAATGACATTGACCAACTTGCTGAATGTTTTGATATCATGCAAGGATATCTTTATGAGGAGTTTGTCTTCATGTTGAACTTCTTCTGAGTAGGTTTGTACTTGGTGAAGGTATGAAAGTAGTTGCTCTATTACCTGATAACGTTTATCGAATCCTTGCGAAGCTATGTCGAGTCGCTGGCTCAAGGTATCAATGTCTAGTGTCTCGAGGGGACCATCTACAATAGTTTCAAGTTTGATGAATAGATGATCTAGCTTTGTATTGCCCTTGAATTGAGGTTCATTCAAACCTTTTTTCACTTCTTCAGAAGTCCTTCGTACGGTTTTCTTCGGTTTCTCTTCGAAAGGATTGCTTCTAGGTCGCCTGGGGGCACTCAAGTCCTCTATTTTTGGGGGCATTTATTTCGTGACGATTAGCAAGGAAGACTATATGGTGCACTGTCTGCAGGCCGTTGCGCTATCAAATTTCTCGATGAGCATCGACTGAGTTTCCAGTGTGCACTAATACGATACAGCCGCAGTCACTTTTGAGATATCTGAGACCCTACAAGCCAAAGCCGCAAACATACAGGTGAAATTGCTAAAGCCAAGCGTGAAAAATGACTACTGAATTGACTCAGGAAGAAATGGATGCCGTCATCTACGACGCTCGTGAAGGTGATTTGCAAACATTGAAGGAAATATTCACGGAAATACTGCCCCAGCTATTGACCACAATCAAGGACGACATAACCTTAAGCACCCCCGTTCACATGGCTGCAGGAAATGGCCACTACGGAGTTGTTGAGTACCTTTTGAGCATCCTCCCCAAAGAAGAAGCCAAGAAAATAGCATCGAAACCCAACGAAAGCGGCAACACTCCCTTGCATTGGGCCGCCTACAACGGCCATTTGGACATTGTAAAGCTTCTTTGCGAAGAATATAACAGTGATGTCTTTGCAAAGAACGCCGTTGGCCACGATCCCATGTTCGAGGCTGAGAACAATAACCACAGCGAAGTAGAAAACTGGCTTTTGAACAAGTATGCTCCCGAGAATGCGTTCAAGGTGGAGGAAGACGGCGAAGATACAAAGATCACCTATACGCCAGGAGACGTCAGCAGAGAGGCCGACGAGGCTGCAAAAAGGGCCCAAGAAGACCAAAGTAAAAAGTCTGAAAAAGACGGTGGGAAAGAAGCTGGCAATGCCACCGACACAATTACGCATCAGACGGAGAAACTCGACATCAACTAGACTGTAAACCATATATAGACCCCAACCATTATCATGCCCTAGCTGTGCCGTATGCAGTCGTGTGTGGCAGAGACTGAAAATTTTATATTGAATGTGAGCAAAAACCAGATTGTAATCATGAGTGACTTAGGATTTGATCCCACTTTAAAGAAGAAGAAGAAGGCCAGGAAGCCGGAAAGCGACGTCAGCGAGTCTCCAGCACCCGGAGGAGAAATCGACGACATGTTTGCTGGGTTGAAAAAGAAGAAAAAGTCGAAAAAGCCCACGGACGATACCACCGAAGCGTCAGCTTCCCCCGCCGCCGACGATTTGACCGCTTCGTTTGGCGACCTTACGCTCAAAAAGAAGAAGAAGAAGTCAGTGAAGAGCCTGGATGCCGCCGACTTTGACCAGCAGTTAGAAGAGGCTGGTTTAGAAGACCTCAGCCAAACCAACGACGACGACACCTCTGTCTCCACCGCCGGAGGCCCAGCGTACGAGGACTTGTTGTCGAGATTCTTTGGCATTCTCAAGAAAAATAACCCCGAGCTCGCCGGAAACCGATCAGGACCCAAGTTCAGAATCCCTCCCCCAGTGTGTCAGAGAGAAGGATCCAAGAAAACGCTTTTCGCCAATGTCCAAGAAATCGCCACCGTGTTGCAGAGAAACCCCGAGCACTTGATACAGTTTTTGTTTGCGGAATTGGGTACCAGTGGATCCATCGATGGAGAAAAGAGATTGGTGTTGAAGGGTAAGTTTCAACCCAAGCAGATGGAGTCGGTGTTGAGACGGTACATTCTTGAGTATGTGACGTGTAAGACGTGTAAGTCGATGAACACCGAGTTGAAGAGAGAGTCCGCCAACAGATTGCATTTCTTGAGCTGTAAAGCTTGCGGATCCACCAGATCGGTGTCGTCCATCAAGACCGGTTTCCAAGCGCAAATCGGAAAGAGAAAGAGAGTGTAATGCCTTGTATAATAATACATCAGAAACAGTAGAATCCTAGACGTTCATGCTAAGTAGGTTGTGACTCCACCAACTTTCTCAACGACAAGCAGCCAGGCCCCACGTTGTCGTTTGTGGCCATGTAGTCCAAAATGCTCTGGTTGACTACAGCAGCCGGCTCGTGTAGCAGCCGTCGTGCGATTTCGTTGACAAACCCTTCGTGTCCTTGCAAACTCGCTATACGTTTGCGGCAGTTTTCCACATCTTTGGCCAGCAAACTGGAATTTTGGTACATCTTTTCGAGCTTTTCAAGGTCCAAGGCCTCGCTGCCTGGACCTTCGTTTTCCCCAAGGCTCCCAAGCGAGTCTGTGCTGCTGAATTTCAACCGTGTTTCGGCCGCTGCTGGTGCTGGAAGTTCAGCCGACGGAGACCTGTCCATACCTACCCTACGGCTTCTACTGGCTTTTCTTTTGCCCATTGGCGGCCGTGGGATCACAGCCGGACAGTCGTTCCATCCTTCCATGGGGGCACCTTGCTGGTAGACGGTCATTGTGAAATCGGTTTGCACATGGAACAGTGGAAATTATAGACGGTGTGTGCAGTACATGACAGGTGCAGAGGGTTCAGAGTCTGGAGATGGAAAGGGCCGATTCGAGCAACTGGTCAACGGAAGGGCGGTCCTGGGGGTCTAGTTTGAGGCAGTCATCGATTAGTTTGATGAGTTGTGGTGAAAAATTGTGGTTGGTGGGAACGGAGTACTTGCCCTGGGTGATGGCTAGGTTGATGTTTGCACCCTGTTCGATCTCTAGTTTTTCAAATGGCGAAAGGCCAAAGCAGCAGCAGTACAAAAGACACCCCAAGGACCATATATCGGTCTTTTCGGTGATGCTTGCGCCGGTTGAAATATCGAGAAGTTCCGGGGCACGGTAGGGAAGCGTGCAATGTTCCTGAGCAAAGTCGGTCAAACTCAAAGCCTGCTGCCGCGTGGCAACCGTGACTCGAGCCTTGGAGCACGAGCCAAGGTCCACAAGAACAGGAAGTCCCTCGGCGGAGAGCATGACATTGGCAGGTTTGATATCGTGGTGAGCATATGGAACCAACTCGCGGAGTTCGGTAGCACCGCCCATTCCGCCCAATTCTTCACCATCTTCGGCGTCGCTGCCGCCCGGAAGCAACTCGTCCTCCTCCGGGTTTTGCGACTCGCCGTCGACCATATCGGCCGTTCTGGACGTGCCGGTTCCAGAGTACCTGTGCATGATTTGGAGCCCTCGACAAACACCAATGAAAATCCGAAGGATCTCTGGTTCCTCCATGGAGGTGTTGTTTAGCACCCGGTAGTTGATCTCGTCTTGCACGGACTTGTGGAAATATGGCAAAAGCACATAGACGGTATAGGAGCCATCGACGTCAGGGATGATGGCATCGTCAATTGCCTGGACAATGTACGGAGTTTTCGAGTTGGCGAACCGATGGTAGTTGTTGATCTCCTTAATGGCGTTCTTGTATGTCTCGTCGTTCGTTCCAAACGGACATCGGATTTTCTTTAAGGCATATAACGATGATGGGTTGCCCTTGAGCGATACCAAGTAAACGTACGAAAAACCACCTTCCCCTAATAAACGGATTATTTTGTACCGGCTGTCATTGAGACTCACAAGCGGAGCCAGGAGGTCCGGAAAACACGGTAAACACCTGCTAAAAGCGCCAATGATCGCCTCCATTTATCTAATATCTCGCCCGAGTTGCGGCCTGCCAACTACTTGTGCGGGTGCACGGGTGTCGTTTTCAGTGTACCATCTCCACGTTTTTTCACTTTTCCACTAGTTCCTTCCATTCCTTACCGATGAGCTCTCCCCGAAAGATCTCCGAACGGCCGCCGGACACACTACCAAAGTCCACCTCAAAGGCTTCTGCATCGCCCACGGAAACGTCTCCAGAGCCTATGGAAATGGACGACGCCGAGCCCGCAATGCCCCTAGAATCGCTCCAGCGAACCGAGCTTCTCTCGCAGCTCTTCACGCTTCTTCTTGACATCAAAACGGGGAAGTCTCTGGTTCGAGACTTCGAAAGTAACGCCGGAAGCTTGCGCTTGGCTCTCTCCAACACACGCAAATTGCTTCAGCAAGTCGACGGGATCACCGAGACAGTCGAACAAAGAGAGGCCCAGATCGACATCTTGCAGCAGAACAACGACGCCAAGCGCCGAATCATCCAGCAATTGCTGGCGTTGTCGGAAAACTTGGAGGAAGTTTGATCCGACGCGTCACGTGACCCCACCGATTCTTCAACTTTTCAAATCAACGACTATTACCCACATGGATTTCCGCCAGTTTCCCCAAACACTCAGCTCCGTCGACCGATTGCAGCCCGCGCTCACCGTGGGACTCCCGGTGTTCACGTTCGTGCTCGTCTTGATCGACTTTGTCTCCGGAAACGCCGTGAGCAACGCGTTTGCCCTTTACGCCGGCGCCATTTTCAAGCTTGAACTCAACCGGATTTCGATGTACCCGCTTGCGCACACCGGGATTTTCCACTGGTTCATCAACGTGGTCAGTTTGAGCCCGCTTTTGGCTCGGTTTGAAAAAGTTCATGGAACGGTTTACACCGGCATCACCCTCAACTTGTTGGCTGTTTCCACTGCCCTCATCTACTCACTTCTTGCTGGGATTCTCAGTCCTTCCACCCGTGTCGAGGGGCTTTCTGCCATCTGCTTTCTGTTCCTTGAATTCTATGCTTTGAAAGAACAGGCCTATTTCCCCATTGCTTTCCAGTGGGGTGATCGCTACCGTCTTCCTACCAAGTACACGGCGTTCATGGCACTCATTATCACGTTTATTTTGGTGCCCAACTCGTCGTTCTTGGGCCACTTGGCTGGAATTGGCTCTGGCTACTTGTTGGCAGAGAATTATCTCAAGATTTTGTATCCACCTCGTAAGGTGGTCTTGTTCATCGAGGACAAGTTGGAACTGTTGATAGCGAAA
The DNA here is from genome assembly GCA_003676015.1 of Meyerozyma sp. JA9. Taxonomy (NCBI): domain Eukaryota; kingdom Fungi; phylum Ascomycota; class Pichiomycetes; order Serinales; family Debaryomycetaceae; genus Meyerozyma; species Meyerozyma sp. JA9. The sequence continues at coordinate 617,491 of NSDU01000002.1, read as the reverse complement.
TTGCTGCCAATTGTGGTTTACTACCGCGAAAACCTGGCTGCCGACACCAGAACCGTGGCGTACGTGCCCTTGTTTGGCTCTGATGCCGAAGCGTCCTCCGCAAGGTTTGAAAGCAGCGGCCATGTCTTGGGTACCTCATAGAAGTCTACACTAAACTAATATCAAGTCTCCACCGAATCTTAAGTTAAAGCCTACACTAAATCTTCTAATCAGGACTGCCAGAATCTACAGCACACCATAGTCTACCTAATTCACTAGTTACTAACCATGTGATACGGGCCTTTTTCTTTTCAGTCTCTCCAATCCTGCACTTTTCCACCCCACATTCGCGAATCTGTTGAAAACATATCCGCGGAACCACCTACTGATGGCCCTGTTGCGATCTCAGAGCAACACAAATGCTGAATTGGCCGAAGGAACCATGAGTCTGGCCGGCCATCCACTGGCAACTGCAGAATTGAACAAAAAGACAACCCAAAATGAATCTGGCAATTTCCAACACAATAACAACGCTACGCGGGGAACCCAGACCGGCAAAAGGCGAAGAAAATGGAACAAAAAGAAAAACAAAAATGCAAAACAGAACACAGAGAACATGGAAAGGACGAATGGTGAGCATGCTGGACACAACTCACAGGCGGCAGAACCGCAGTCACATTTCGATCATGATCAGAGTCGAACTTTCAGTCGACTGAACAAACCAGTTTTGGATGAAAATCAAAGTAAAAACACAAAGAATGACAGCACTATCACAGGGGACTTGAAAGGAGAAGCTTTCACTCTTTCATCGGCTCCATCGGCTCCCTTAGACGTTTTCAATCCCCCTACACGAAGTTCGAATGTTCCTATAAGTCCTCGAAAACGAACCCTCATGAGACACAAGAAGAGTGACAACGATATGAAACGAGAAAGCTTTATACTAGACGCCAAGGGAAACTTGCGTAACCGCAACTCATTCATGGAGGGTGCGGATACGTTGCCCAACCAGCCCGTGGGTCCGTTGAACATAAATGAAAAAGTGTTTCTCTTTGAGTTCAATTCGGCAAAAGTAGTACTCTACCACGAAATGGTCGATAGCAGCCAAGGCATCCCAAAGGAAAGCGGAACTTTGTTGGGCCATGGATCCTTCGAAGTGTTCCAGTTGCATAAAGGCGATGTGACCTACTTGAGCTGCGGATCGTCTTTTGTTTATCCATTGTTACCAAAGCTCAAGATACTAAGAACCGACTTTAATCAGTTCATACTTCCCTTGGCCAACCCCGAGAGGTACTGGCGCATCTCTTTGAATACGGAAGACGTAAAAGTCATCAGGAGACTAGAAAAAACCTTGGAAGAAAAGGTTCAGTATCGCAACTTTTACTTGGAAGATTCGCCTAAAGAAGAAGATTCCACACAGATTGCTAATGGAAGCAACAATCACACTCCGTTGCCATACCCCACATCCACCACTCCTCCATTACCTGTCCACCATTACTTGCCCATTGCACACGAACTCCCAGAATCTCCTCCCTCCGCTCCAATATCGCCCCAACAAGCTAATCCCTACAAAGACACCATTGACGCAAATCCGATACCTCTAGGACCGCCTTCTTCGGAGTGGCCTCTACGGAGAAAAATATCATCACAATCAATCACCAGTGCTATTGCCAGCTTTAATCACAAGGACGATGCCAATGAGCACCCATTCAGGAATCCTTACCAATTAGAACAACCCAGGCCAAGGCGACGCGTGGACCCTGGTAAGCTATCAGCGCAACCCAAAATGGACCCCCGTTTGCAGTATCCATTGGAAAACGGTTTCGATGATCGCAAATCAGAGTCCTCAATGGACTCTTTGTTGGACGAATTCGAAGAAAACATCTCCATAACCAGGTCCATGTCGTTTGCTGCCTCCAGGCCCGTATCTCATCTACCTTCCAGAGCGCCTTCAAGACAGTCGTTGACATCGGCGGTGTCGAAGCCCAGATTAAATGTGCCCAAAATTGACGACCTGGAATTTCCCTCCACTTCTTTTTCCGAATACAACAAAATGCCATCCAGACGCTCATCACGAAGCGAACTTTATACGTCTGAAACAAACTGGATGGAGCCCAATGCTCCCATGGACACTAGCAGACTCCCCAGATCCAGATCCTCCTACAGTGTGGCTAGCAGCCATTATAACCGAAATGTTAAAGGAGCCGACTTGAACAGCACCTACCACAATATTTATCGATCCATAACCCAGCGAAACCTCTCGCAGTACGGTGGATCCAATGGCCAAAGTGCAGCTGAGCGCCATACAAATCAAGATTACAAAACTCCGTCGATTCGAAGCTACGACATGCGAGCTGGCTCTGAGCGTAGTTTTACCGAAAGTGTCAAACTGGGCCAGTCCAAGCGCTCTGCCGTAGGATTGAACCGCAATGACAATGCTCGCGACGAAAGATTGTCGTCCAAGCTCAACTCCACCGAGCTCTATAATATGATTCGAGCCAAGCGAGAATCAAACAAGGCCGGTGCCCCGAAACGGTTCTTTGGATGGGGCTAAACTTGTTGAACTTAATCTTATTTATTTGTATAATAGATCATTAGCAATATATACAAAGGTGCTACGACACTACTGAGTGATTGGGTTACCGTTGGCATCAATCAAACCTTGTTGCATCATCATCAACTGTTCATTTCCAGCCGCCTCGAATTGCAATCCGAGACCGAGTCTCGAAGCCGCCTTGACGTGGTCGATCTCACCCGAGAACAAGACAGAAACTGTTGGCAACACTCTCTTTTCCATAAACGCACTAACCTTACCAGTAGAGTCGATTTGGCCTCTAAACACCGATTGACGGTACTCGTACTTGGCACCGATGGTGGTCTGACCTTCGACGACCGGTTCGAAACCAATTGGGGTTCCCATCAACGAATCAGTAACTGGCTTGACGGTAGCAGCAATTTGAGTTTCCAAACCAGCCTCAACCTTGTCGGTGACTTTTCTCCAGAACGACGCAATAAGAGCACCCTGGGCTTGCAATTGAGCAGAAGCGATCCAGTTTCCACCATTGTAACGAGCAACGTACGACACAGCACTATCAGGAGGAGCGGCACCGGCCTGCTTGGAGTACATGGTTTCCAAACCCACGGCAAGGTTTGGGGTTAACGATTGCAAGAGCGAAGCCACGGCCACACCGCTGAACCTGCCATCGATGAACGATGGGTTCAACGACTTGAGATTGATGGAGAAGTCACTGGCTTGGTAGTCTTGCTCCAATTGAACCATTGAAGGCTGACCATTGGCCAACTGCAATGTAACCTTGGAGATGTTGTGCTTGTCCCAGCCATAGTTCAATCTACCGCTGAACGACAAATCGTTGTCGATGTTACCCTGGAGGAAGTAGTCGTCGGTGGCATACAACGCCGAGAAAGCATATGGGGGCAAGACATTCGATCCGACCGACAAGGTGTGCGAGGTCTGGAATGCTGGGGACATCAGGAACGCCTTGTTCAAGTCAGCTCTCAAACCAGTGAAGAAGTATTGGGTCAAGAACACGTCACGGCTGACTTCCTTGTTCAAGTTCTCGATGGTACCTGGGTTGGTGAGACCCAATGACTTTCTGTGCTCGGAGATGGTGATGTAGACGTCGTTCAAGTAGGAGAAGACGGGGTTCGAGGACCACAAGCCATTGGATTTAGGAGGTTCTGGGGTGACACCAGGCAACGTTGGGATATGCATTTTGGAGAGATCGCCCAAGGGGACCGGCGAGCCGGAGGCGGGTTGGGACATGGTGGAGTAAGTTGAGATTCGTTTTGTCGAGCAATGAAAAATTTCCTGTGCTGGAGGTTACGCGGGTGCGTGGTGGTGGGGGGCGGCGTGCGTACATGTGGGAATGGTTGCAAGAGAAGAAGCGACGACAAGACAGCAGGCAGAAGACGAACCAGCAAAGACAGGACAAAGTCAAGGAGCACAAATAAACGAAGAGCAATTGAGTCTCCACCATCTGGGCTTCACCGTCTGCCTTGATTGCGGTTGGTGGAAGGTACGCCAATGCAAAATAGTGTACACTAGTAGTTAAATGTCGTCTCCAATCGATTCCTGACTTCATTGACCCAACTGACTCCAGTTGATTTTCCTCTGGCAATCACCCTTACACCGTCTTATCGGCGCATTTACCTACGTCATGCCCCTCCCTGCAGCTGCCTCGCCATGCGGGATCTGGTGATGTCTTCACGTGATCCAGGATGAGGGTGTTCCGAAGTATATCACCACCACCACTTTTACTTGTTTCTACCTCAATGAAGTGGCCAGCTGTTAACGGCGTGTCGTGTGTCACGTACTACGCCCACGACCACGAACTAGTAGACAATGCTATTCGTTTCTATACAAACTACTTGGGGCTCACAATTCACTCCGAAACCCAAAACGGAGTCTACTTGGCCTCCGACGATTCATTACTTGTTCTCAAGTTGGCGGTGAACAAGGACGCCCCCGACTCGGCTGAGTTGAAGAAGATCCACCAGGGCTTCGTGGATGAGCTCAATGTCGTGGACTGGAGATCGAGGGCTCCCGGGTTCACCTTGTCGATTGCTGATTTGAACTCCACCATTCTCAAGTTGCAGCAAGCAGGATTGCCGCTCCAGATAACCCCCAACGACTTGTACCCCAACGAGGCGTACTTTGTCGACCCATTGGGAAATCTTGTGGGATTGACCACCACCGCCAATCCGCTCTCTTTGGTGCCTCCGGTGCAAAAATTGGACCAGCCAAATGCCGGCCCTATTATGTCTGCCACGGTTTCCGAGGCCACCACCAACAACGGGGCCCTGCTCAAAGGCAGCAAGAACGTAGCGGTGATGACCTCGGGTGGAGACGCCCCGGGCATGAATGCCTGTGTTCGTGCTGTGGTTCGTGCGGCCATCTACCATGAGTGCAAGGCTTTCTGCGTAATGGAGGGTTACGAAGGCTTGGTGCGCGGAGGAAAAGACTATATCAAGGAAATGTCCTGGCTGGACGTCAGAGGATTGCTTGCGGAGGGTGGAACCAACATTGGAACAGCTCGTTGTAAGGCTTTCAGAGAACGTCCCGGCCGGTTGCAGGCGTGCCAAAATATGATCGAGGCGGGAATCGATGCGTTGATTGTGTGTGGAGGAGACGGGTCTTTGACGGGAGCCGATCTTTTCAGAGCTGAGTGGCCGTCTTTGATCAAAGAATTGCTCGACACAGACCGGATCGACCAGGTGCAATACCATAAATACAAGCACTTGAACATATGTGGAACTGTCGGGTCAATTGACAACGATATGGCCACCACCGATGCTACCATTGGCGCCTACAGTGCGTTGGCTCGTGTGTGTCAAGCCATTGACTACATTGATGCTACCGCCAACTCCCACTCCAGAGCGTTTGTGGTGGAAGTTATGGGTAGACACTGTGGCTGGTTGGCACTCATGGCCGGAATAGCCACCAGCGCAGACTACATTATGATCCCCGAAAAGCCTTCTTCCTCAAAGGGATGGAAAGAGCAAATGGGTAAGATTGTTTCGAAACATAGATCCAAGGGAAAGCGGAGAACCATCGTCATCGTTGCTGAGGGTGCCATCACCTCGGAGTTGGAGCCCATCTCTTCCAAAGAAGTGCGTGATGAGCTTGTTAAGTTGGGTCTCGATACCAGAATCACCACGTTGGGACATGTTCAAAGAGGTGGTACTGCGGTGGCATACGATCGTATTTTGGCAACTTTGCAAGGTGTAGAGGCAGTTAAGGCGGTTTTGGAATGTACTCCCGATACTCCTTCTCCCCTTATTGCAATTGTGGAGAACAAAATTGTCCGCAAATCGTTGGTGGAAGCGGTCCGGATCACCCAGTCGGTTGCCGAAGCCATTGAAAACAAAGATTTCGACAAGGCGATGGACTTGCGAGACTCGGAGTTTGTGGAGCATCTCCACAACTTCATTGCCATGAACTCTGCCAACCACAACGAGCCATCTTTGCCCGTGGAAAAGAGAAAGAAGATTGCCATTGTTAACGTCGGGGCTCCAGCTGGTGGTATGAACAGTGCCGTATACGCCATGGCTACCTACTGTATGTCCAGGGGCCACACTCCGTACGCCATACACAACGGGTTTTCTGGTTTGGCGAGACACGAGTCTGTCAACCTGATCGACTGGTTGCTGATTCAAGGTTACAACTCTGTGGGAGGATCTGAAATCGGTACCAATAGAGCAACTCCTCATGAAACCGATATTGGTATGATTGCCTACTACTTTGAAAAATACCAGTTCGATGGACTTATCCTTGTTGGTGGTTTCGAAGCGTTTGTATCTTTGGACCAATTGGAGAAGGCTCGATGTACATACCCATCGTTCAGAATACCAATGGTCTTGATCCCTGCTACCATCTCCAACAATGTCCCCGGAACGGAGTACTCGCTTGGTGCGGACACTTGCTTGAATGCATTGGTGGAATACTGTGATGTGGTTAAGCAATCTGCATCGGCCACCAGGGACAGGGCATTTGTGATAGAAGTACAAGGTGGTAATTCGGGGTACATTGCAACCTTTGCCTCGTTGGCTGTTGGTGCCCAGGTTTCGTATGTGCCTGAAGAAGGCGTGGCGTTAGATCAACTCGAGGCTGATATTGCATTTTTACGCAAGCAATTTGCTAGCGAGAAGGGAATGTCGAAATCAGGAAAGCTCATCTTGAAAAGCTCAAATGCATCGAAAGTGTTGACTACGCAGGTCCTCGCTGACATTATCAAGCAAGAGGCCAATGGAGAGTTCGATACAAAGACTGCAATCCCGGGACATGTGCAACAGGGTGGATTGCCCTCTCCTATAGACAGAACCAGAGCCGCCAGATTTGCAATTCGCAGTGTCCAGTTCATTGAAGATTCCTTTGACACGATTAGCAAGCACCACTATGATGTCGATTTTCCTGTCGAGAATACTGAACTTTCCAATACTGCTGCGGTTTTGGGAGTCAAGTCATCTCATTTGAGGTTTACTTCAATTCGCAAATTGTACGATTTCGAGACAGAGTTGGGCAGAAGAATGCCCAAGAAGATCTCGTGGAAATTCACGAGAGACGTTGCTGACCGTTTGGTCGGCAGAAAAAGACTCACCAAGGAACTGGGTGAGGTTCCTTCATTAGCTTAGTATGTTAAACAGATTCGCACCGAATTTTCACTTATGTAAATACCAGAGAAACCACTTATGTTAACTCTATTTGAAGACGCCGATGGTACGTAGCCTATGCTATTGCAATGCTACTGCAATCAACAGCTAACCCAGAGATACGTAATAAATTAGGTGAAAGCAATAGCCACGATTCCCTTCGTTCGTGTCTCCCGTTGATTTCGAACTTGAGCCAGATTGCATTTAAGCATTATAATGATCTCAATGCCTTTGAAAAGCAAAAATGTACTGATATGCTAGCAGAGCTTCGCAAGTTGTATAGTGCAAAAGAGAAAATCCTCAACAATACCACTTTTCGATTTATTGGCGACCCGATACCACCTTCACCTACAGAAACAACTTCGCTGAAAATCCGCCATGAAATAGACATTAAGCCTCAATTACACAGTTTACGGTGCCAGAAACATATAATCGGTTCCAATCTATCCCATATGCTAATTTCTGATGTACAAGAATGTATCTTAACGAACTGGAAAAGGCGCCCGATCAAATCAGTACATTTGCAAAATATTGATGCCTCCATTTTGCAATTGGTGTCCAGTGGGCCTGTTATAGTGGAAAGAGCCTGCAATTCTGTCTTGGTAATCGAATGCCATCAACTTCGGCTTCACGATGTGGTGAATTGCACCATTGTGGTCAATGTGAGTAATGATCGAATAGTGATTGAAAGATGTAATAACCTCAAAATTGCGCCAAAAAACAAACAAGATTTGACCATCGACGATTTCAGCTGGCCTACATTGGGAGAAGTGAACCCCCACTACACAATTTCACAATTCCAAGACCACCCGTGGATTGACCATATTCAAGATGGTGCCTTGAATTCCGCTCAATTGACTCAACTCAAAAAAGCTACAGAAACATCAGTGCGAGAAGAGGGTTTATACAAGAATGACCCATCTGGATGAGAGGCATCGGAGTATTGTGTTACCGGCCGAGTCTGACATCTGGGCCACCGACCGGAAAGGCACTTTACCGCGGTAGCCGGTGATAGCCGATTATAGCCGCCCCCGCTTACACCTTGCCCCGCCATGTACCGAGTGCTACCGCCTAGTACCGGTTAGCCGCTTGTAACCACTAAGCACGCCATGGCTTGGATCCCCTCAAATGCAGCTTATAAATATCACGGGAATCGGAGTCGGACTACACAATGGTTCCAATTGCAACAAAAACTACTAGTAGCGAAAGCTTAACGAATGGTGAAAATATTCCCTTGGGAGAGTATCTCTTCTTGAGAATTTGTCAGGCCAACCCCAGACTCAAGTCTATCTTCGGTATTCCTGGTGATTTCAATCTTAACTTGTTGGAACATTTATACTCCAAGTCTGTTGCGGAAGACAAGCAAATTCGTTTCATCAACCTTTGCAATGAACTCAATGCTAGTTATACTGCTGATGGTTACGCCAAGGTTATTAATGGTCTTGCGGTTCTCATCACTACTTATGGTGTTGGAGAGTTATCTGCTATCAATGGTGTCTCTGGGGCGTTTGCCGAGTTTGCTCCTGTCTTACATATTGTGGGAACAACTTCATCGAAACAAATGGAGTTCGCTGAAACTTCCAGTGGTGGAAACGTGGTTAACATTCACCACTTGGTACAGAACAAGAACCCTTTGTGTGCACCAGACCACAATGTGTACAAGAAATTGGTCAATGACGTTTCAATGATCCAGGAGAGTCTCACCAGTCAGGGTATAGAGGACGGGACGAACTTGGAAAAGATAGACAAAGTATTGCGAGTCATTTTGGCGGAATCTCGTCCAGGATACTTGTACGTTCCTAGTGATATACCGGATATGATGGTTCCTTCTTCTAGGCTTTTGGAACCATTGGAAAAGGAAGAAGTCTTGGATCGTGAATTATTGAGTACAATCACCAAGAAAATCTTGTCCAAGCTTTATAATTCGAAAAGACCAGCAATTCTTGGTGATGCATTAATTGCCAGATTTGGACTTCAAAAACAATTTGAAGAGTTTGTTGCCAAACTTCCCGCAAGTTTTGTTCGGTTATTTTCCACCAACATGTCCCGCTACTTGGATGAAACCTTACCCAATTTTGTGGGAACCTACTATGGCGCACTCACTTCCAGTACAGATGTGAGGGCTGACTTGGAGTTGAACACTGATCTTTTGATTACTTTTGGCTACATGAATGCGGAGACTAATACCGGGGTTTACACGCTGAGCTATAAGTACATCGACGACTATGTGGAGATCCACCCAGACTATGTTTTCATAGATGGAGAGTACTATGTCACCAAGAATTACAAGACAGGTGAGAGAAAATTCTCAATGGAACATTTGGTTCAAGAGTTGCGGCTGGCATACGATGCTTCAAGATTTGTTCACAATAGTATTTCCATTAACAACATTTCCTTCAAGTCGTCGCCAACAAAACAGTACACAAAGCAAAGCGAATCTGGAAGAATTCAGCAAACAAAGTTGGTTGACTATTTCAACAAGAATCTTCAAGAAAACGATATCTTGATTGTTGAAACCTGTACCTTTTTGTTTTCGGTTCCTGATTTACACTTCCCCAAGGGAGTTTCGTTTTTTTCTCAAAACTTTTACGGATCAATTGGCTATGCCTTACCAGCCACTCTTGGCGCTTGCGTTGCTGAGCACGATCTTGGAACCAACAGAAGAATCATTCTTGTGGAGGGAGACGGGCTGGCTCAGATGACAGTGCAAGAATTGTCAACATTCTTGCGATACGATATTGTACCTCCAAAGATATTTTTGATCAATAACGAAGGATACACAGTCGAAAGAGTGATTAAGGGACCTACGAGAAGTTACAATGACATACAAGATTGTTGGCAATGGACAAAGCTTCTTGAAATTTTTGGAGATGTCAATCACGAAAAACATTCGAGCACTATCTTGAAAACGGATTTTGATTTGGACAAGTTTAATATGAGCAATGACTCAAAGATACAGTTCATTGAACTTTCGATGGACAAGCTTGACACGCCAGAGAGGTTACAACAGATTGCTACAAGGAAACTTGCTGGACCACTCACTAAAGCAAGCGACAAACTTATACAAATCTCAAGCTGAGTCTATCAATTCCATATGATACAAACTGTCAATATATATGGCTATCGCTTTGGCTACAATTTAGCTTGGCCCAAATGAAGTGCTGTGGCATGGTCTGCCATTCCCAATCCTGCTTGATACCCGTACCCTCCGGCTCCATAGTTGTGTATGATCTCTTGTGATCCAAACCTCTGCTTCTCAATTCTAACACCACCTTCCCTATACGGTCTCAAACCAGTGGCCACTCTCAATACTCTCAGATGGGCCGTTTCTGGAAACAACGCCGTGGTCCTTTGTATGATATCTTCGGTTTCTGCCTTGAATGTGTCGCCTGACCAGTTACCTTTTTGGACAAAACCACCAAGAACAACTTCATTCGAGTCTGGTCTCGGGATGATATAAGTGGCAGAGTCAGCTCCCCATTTCATTCTATTTTCCTTGATATGAGGAGCATCAATTACCAATACTTGACCTCTCACCGGAAACACCTTTTCATCATTGGCGAGAGAATGAGCCCCGATTCCACTACAGTTGAACAAGACTATAGTGGAGCTCGATATTGCTTCTGAAAACCTGTTTAATGACTTTCTGGTAAATGTGACCCCCAACAGCTGCAAATACAGCTGAAATTTTTCGATGAATATCGGACAATTGAAGTTCCAAGTTGTGTACTTTACTCCAAATTTGCTACCCTTTAAGTCTTTCTGTGGAATAATCGTGAAGTTTTCAAGGTAGCCGGATATTGAGTCAACCTTAGCCTGTGATGGCTCAAAGTCCCACAATTCCGTGGTTGGAAGTTTTGCAAGGCCGCAATTGGGTCCCAATTTTCTGAACAATTTGCCCAAATTCATGTATGTAAATTTGTCATACTTCAAGGTTCCAGCATCGTCAGGCGAAATGCACGAGAAATTTCCCCCAGCCCATGGAGATGTGTATAATTTGGAAGTGTCCCCAGGAAGATGCTGTGCAACGATTTGAATACTTTTCGCAGCCACTCCTTTCTCAAGCAAAGAGTAGCAAGTGTAGAGGCCTATTATACCAGCACTAAAGGTTAGTAGTGTCTCGTATGACAACCGGTAGTAAGCTTACCCTACTATAATGTATTCCTTGTCCATGATGATGTCGAATCAACGACCGTGCAGAAATTGATATACTCGGCGCTGGCGCTTAAAGTATTACCGTTTTAGGCCATGGGCAATAACGCGCCAAATCATAGTAGATAACGTAACTGCCATGAGCGTATCTATCGCCAATCACGGCGCTAGTCGCGGCATTTTGACTTTTTCTTATCGTTCGTTTTAGTGCAAGCATTAGACCGTAGAAGTAGCGTTTTTAGATGGTTGGATTTTAGCGAGAATTCGCCCGGACGCAAAATCAGAACACGAACAAAAAATAGAAATGCCTCATGGACTACGGCTTCAGCGTGTGACTTCCAGAAGACACCTCTTCGCTGGTTCTTCGATAAAACATGGTAAATTTCGATCGTCTATAAACGTTAATAGTGACAATTTGCAGTCACATAATTATTTGTAAATAGCAATTGTGCCAAAGAGTCACAAAAGGCTGTGGCTCTTATAGCACATTCACTATCCTCATTACTTCTCGTTGAGAGCCATGCCGCTTTGGTAATCGACACAAGTGACAAATTTGTAGGAGCATCTAAAGGTAGAGACAGGAACAAGACGTGCGATATTGCAATGCGAAATAGATAAGGTTTACGGCGAAACCGAAACTGTTCGAAATTTCACAAAATTTATGCAACGAAGCCAGATGGAATAGGCTGTATCTCGCCGGGAAGAGCCATGAATACACAAAAATTGAGCGTACGTTCCAGACTCGGGTGCTTGACTTGCCGGAGAAAAAAGTAAGTACCAGCTTGATTTTCATCTTAATCAATAGCTAATATTTTTAGGAAAAAATGTGACCAGACCAAGCCAAAATGTGGGCTCTGCTCGCGGCGAAACTCTCCCTGTGACTGGCCAGCTAAAGGGTCCGAGTCTAAGAACAAAGTTCCAAAAAGAAGGATCAGGTTCGTTGATCATTATTCCCAAGAAATACCTACTTTAGATTCTACGCCAGTGCCTATTCCAAGCGACGAAAGTTCTCCAACAGCAAGCCCTCTTTCGGAGGACCATATTCCCCTCGATACTCCACTACATACTAATATCATCGATCGGTATATTGACCCAAATCTTGTGGTACCTTCCAGCCCACTAGGTGACTTTCCTGCGTCGTTCGATACGCTTATCTTCCCATTATATCAGTCGCCTTCTGTCCCCTTGTGCCTCACATTGTCGCCGTCTGAAACAGAATACTTTGAGTACTATTGTCGTGCCGTTGCTCCCAAGATCTCGGTGGTTCCAAATCATCTCAACCACTTTTTACAGGTATTTCTTCCTTTGGCTTACAAAGACGAGTCTGTTCTCTACTGCTTGGTAGCCTGGGGCTACACCATAAGCAACCATAGCAAACGAATAGAGCAGGGAAACCCGTTTATGGACCGTGCAAAAAACCTGTTGAAGCGGAGCGAGCATGGGTTCATTACTTCACTTGCCAGCTATATTATACTCATGTGTATCGAAATCACCACAGGGGACACCATGACTTGGTCTAGGTACTTGACTAACTGCTTTGACTCCATAAACAAAATGGGAGGCTTTGGGATACTCAAAAACTATTCTGAGGAAGGAAGAGCTCTTGCTGAGAACTTTGCCTACTTTGATATCCTTGCATCCCAATCCAATGAAAACGGAACTTATTATCCCGTGTATGAGTATTGCAATCTTTTCAACACCACCAATACTGGTGGTTTCGTGGACCCATTACTGGGTTGTACTCGTCCGTTGATCTTGATCCTAGGCGACGTCATTAACCTCATTGTGGAAATAAGAGCACTTAAGGAAAACAACTGCTACACTAATATCGAAAAATTACAAACAATCATGACCAAAACCGAGGAAATAGAGCTGAAGTTGAAAAGCGCCAAAATATTCACTATCGATTATCAGATCTTGGCTGAATCCAACAACAACGAAATGAACTATCACCATCAGATGTTCGAGCTATATCGTATAGCCATACAGATGTATGTTAAACAAGCCATACGGCGACTACCCCCGAATGTACCAGAGATGCAACTCTACTTGGGTATGGCAAACGAGTATCTCAACTCCTTGATAGAAAGTCCCTTACGACTGGGATTGAGCTTCCCTTTGTTGATCACAGGAATGAACTCCGTCACAGAAGAAGACAGAAATCGTAGTAGTTGCAATTTGGAATCCCTTGGTCTTAACTATGAGTTTGATTCCGTAGACAAGCTCAAGAAGTTGATTCATGAAGTGTGGGATCTCAACAAAGATGGTAAATTGTGTATCGACTACTTTGAGGTGACGAGGAGGTTTGGCTGGAAGCTCAATCTTGGGAGATAAAATACAGTTTCCGCTTTAGTTTATTAGCTATACATAGTTCCACAAGAAGCTCCACACTGCCTTTTTCTTGTCCTTTGGTTCGGAACTTAAATCCAGATTAGAGTTTTCATCTTCGATCGATGGTGAATGTTCTTCATAATCCACCCTTTCGCTCACAAAGTCCATATCCTCGTAAGCCACCCACTTACTCTTCAAATAGAATTTATAAACGCCCCAAATGACGAAGAACAAAGGAAGCATGATGTACAAATCCACAAATTGGCCGGCTTGGAATGGAACAAACACTGTCCAGCCTTGTACCAAGCACAACACTATGCCCAATAACATACCAAAATAATTGAAATAGGGGAAAAGAGGAGCTTGGAACGGCAAGTCACTGACCAGGTTACCAGCTCTTACCCAACCTTTTCTGAATCTGTAATGAGCGAAAATTATGCCCGTCCACACTATGAAAGCACTCACTCCTGCAAGGCCTACAATGTAACTGTAAGCAACAGCCGAGCTGCTTTGCATCGATAACAACGAAAGAAACCCGAATAGGTGTACTGTGTTGGTAGCCACATATGGAACACCGGCTTTGTTCACTTTTGCAAATATCTTTGGGGCATAGCCATCAACCGCCAATCTCAATACACAGCGCCCACAGAAATACACAGCGCTATTGATGGAGGAAATGCAAGTGACGAGGATAATTGTGGTAACGAAATAGCCAGCATTCGCCCACCCAGCGTTTATTAATGCGATTGTCATGGGAGACCTCATCACTTTGTTCTCGGCGGACAAGCCCTCGTCGTTCCAGGCGACTGTGATACCGTAGGCAATGGTGATGCCGAAATAGATGAAGAAGATTCTGAAAATGGACTGCAGAACCGCTCTTCTGACGGACTTTTTCACATTTTTCAGCTCCAGAAAAGTGATCGACAAGCTCTCGATTCCAGTGTAGAAGACACCCGCGTACACAAACGAGTTGGCAACCCCTTTGAAGCCGTGCGCCAACGGGTAGTCGCCAAATGGGTTTCCTGGAGACTTGCCTTTTACTCCGCCAGCAGCAAAAATCACCGCAAATAAATAGAACCCAGTGAGGAAAAGTATCTTTATGAAGGCCAAGATGTATTCGACCTCGCCAAATACATCGACGCCGAACATCTGGTAGATGGAAAAGAAAAACCACAATATCAAGTAGTAGCCATAAATGGGAACTTTGTCACTGTAGAACGACAACACCGATGTCACCGAAACATACTCGGCGATGATATTGCACACCCACAAAAATGCATAGTTCCAGCCAAGGGCCGCTCCAAACGCGGGATCCACCCATCGTGAGGCGTGGGTGTTGAAATTGAAGTCAAATAATGAGTTCATCTCTCCGATGCTGAACATCATCACCACCACCAAAAGCCCCACAATAGCGAACCCCGCCAACAACCCCGCGGGTCCGCCAGCGTGCAAAGCGCTCCCCATACCTATGAACAATCCCGGCCCGATAATGCCAGCTAGCGCCATCATCGAAATATGACGAACTTTGAGGCCTCGTTTGACCCCAGACTTGGGATCTATGCGGCCTCGTTCCATGGTGGAACGAGAGGTCACGGCGACATTCAAGGGACCTTGTTTCTCGAGCGACATGTCTTCAAATGCAGATTTCCAAAAGCGAAGTGGTCTTTATAAGTGGTGGTTGTGCGCCATTACTTATCTTCAACTCGACTGAACATTCAAAGGCTGCGAAAACGTCGCGCCTAAGTGCCTGCCGCATTGGGCGAGATGATAGCCGCCGCCGCTCGAATCGGCAGCCGTATACGCGACACACCCAACCCCCATCCTCTCCGGCCCCAGTTTTAAACCAACGGTATCGCCAATACCTACATCCATGTACTGGGGAAAGACCAAGTCCGCCGAGTCAAGACTCGCAGACATTTGCAAGTCCACTCCGATCGTTGATACCCATAATGACTTTCCATATCTTTTACGGTTGCAGCTTCACAATGAGTTCCAATCTGAGCCCAAGTTCACTTTCACCAGCGCCTTAAAATCCAACACCGATCTTCCCCGGCTCAAAAAGGGCCGCATCGGGGTGCAGTTCTTCAGCTGTTTTATAGAATGCAAATTTTCCGACCATCTTTACCAGGACTTCAACAAGCCCAACAGTGCGGTTAGAGATACCATGGAGCAAATCGATGTCACGAAGAGACTCACCCAAGCATACCCTTCTGATCTTGCGCTCGTGCACAGCGCCGACGAAGCGATCAAGCAGTACAAGAGTGGCAAAATAGCCATTGCATTAGGAGTGGAAGGGCTCCATCAGGTGGATTCTTCGTTGGCGGTTTTGAGAATGTACCACGAATTGGGTGTACGTTATATCACATTGACGCATAATTGTGACAATCCGTTCGCCACAGCCGCCTCTTCCGTTGTAGGAGGCTTGCCTGACAAAGGATTGACTCCTTTCGGCAAAGATTGCATCTTGGAAATGAACCGTTTGGGAATCATGGTGGACTTGTCGCATGTCAGTTTGCAGACGATGTACGATGCTCTCGAAACGACGAAGGCTCCGGTGATTTTTTCCCACTCGTCTGCCTTTGCATTGACCAACAATGAAAGGAACGTCAGGGATGAGGTGCTATTAAAAGTCAAGGAAAATGGAGGAGTGGTTTGTGTCAACTTTTTCCCAGAGTTTATCGTTAAAGAAGGCCATCTGGTGGACGACGTTAGCATTGACGACGCAGCGGATCACCTTATGCACATTGTCAACTTGATTGGTTGGGATCATGTGGGGTTCGGTTCGGACTTCGATGGTATTCCTTGCGGTCCTCGAGGCTTGGAAGATGTTTCCAAGTATCCCGATTTGGTTTACAAGCTAATGGATAGATCAAAGGCCACGGACGACGATATAGCCAAAGCTATGGGAGGAAACGTTATGAGGGTGTGGAGAGAAGCAGAGAAAGTTTCTCAGCAGAGCAAAGGTGTAGCACCAGTGGAGACCAATTGGGAAAAACGGGAGTGGAGGTTTTTCCAGTACTTGACCGAGTTGCCGGAATTGTTTCCTGGCGCTTACGATGCCAAGCACAATGTGTATGACGACTCGCAGTCGTTGGTGTTGACCAAGGAAGAGAAGAGCTAGAACGCAAGATTGAGTACAAGATATGTGCTCTGACTCGGAGACCTATAGACTCCGAGACTAGATACTAACCCCAGGTCCAAGCTCAGGACCCTACAGTAATATATACTTCAGCAGAGCATACCAAACGGGCCATTGATGTCTTCCGGGTTACCCAGGTACCCGTTCCGAGAATACGAGCATTGCGAAAACTAGTCTTTTACCAAAATAGCACATTGCGCGCCCGACCTGTATGAGGCTCGGTACCCCACCTTTCGGCACTTGCTGGTGGATCCCGAATATAAAAATCACTCCTCCTTTTCCAACTCCCGTTGACCAATGACCCTCAAGTTTGCGGCGCCCGACTCGCCATACGTGTTTGAATCGACAGAGGGTGTCGATGCAAACGACATTTTTTGCAAGGCTACACCTCTCGATCCCCACACTTTGAAGGAAGCAGTTCCTCTCCCCAACTCGGCCGAACCGGGGTACAGTGCTATTTATCGTAACAAGACGTTTCCTGAAGCATTGAAGTGGGCGTTTTCTCCGCAACTTACCACCATTTATGAATTGTACACCAATTCTTTCAAGTGCTTCTCCAACAACCCGGCGCTTGCGTCGAGAGAATACAATTACGAAACTGGCGAGAGTGCTCCCGAGTACAAGTCGATCACGTATCTGGAGCTCAACAAGACCAGGAGTGCCTTGGGCGCTGGGTTGATGTACTTGTTGAAGTCGAACCCGTACAAAGACTCGGCCAGATATGCTTCCCACGCCAAAATTGACAACCATGAAAGAGACTACCGAGGCTACGATTCCAACAACATGTCGTTCGTGGCCACCTTGTTCTCGGGCAACCGTGCCGAATGGGGCATTGCTGACGTGATGACGTCGATGTTGTCCATCACCAATACCGCTTTGTACGATACCTTGGGGCCCACTACGTCGCAGTTCATTTTGGCTTCCACCGAGTCGCCGGTGGTGATCACTTCTAGTGACCATATTGAAAGCTTGGTGAAACTCAAGGCCGAGAATCCCCAGTCGTTGGGCCAATTTATTGCGATTGTTTCCATGGACCCTTTGGACTTGAGAGGGTCTTCGCCCCGGGCTTTGAAAGACCAGGGTCTTGTGGCCTATGCAAAAGAACACAATATTACCGTTCACGACTGGAACCAGGTGCGCCAACTTGGTGAGATTTTCCCCATAGATGACTTGCCGCCAACCACGGAAACCGTTTACACCATCAGTTTCACCTCTGGAACCACTGGTGCCAATCCCAAAGGTGTCATTCTCACCCACAAAATCGCCACTTCGGGCATCACGTTTGTGTTGTCGCAGTTCCCCCAGGCGCCCAATGGCAGGCCTTTCTTGTTCCTTCCATTGGCTCATATTTATGAGAGACAAAACTTTGGTGTGGTTTTGACGGCTGGTTTTTGCGCCGGATTTCCTCGCTTGCACGGGACCCCTTTGACTTTGGTGGAAGATTTGAAGCTCTACAAGCCCACTCACATGTCCAACGTGCCTCGAGTCTACTCCAAATTTGAGGCTGCGTTGAGAGCGGCGACGGTTGAACATCCTACCTCCGCATTGAAACGGTCTCTTTTCCAAAAGGTAATCGACACCAAAATCGAAAAGAGAAGACAACACGAAGTGAACGGTGATTCCCATCTCTTGTACGACCACACGGTGATAAGAAAGTTGCGTGCTCTGTTGGGCTACGATAACATGTTATACACCGTTACTGGCTCAGCTCCAATTTCTCCTTCTACTATTGAATTTCTCCAAGCGGCTTTGGGGGTATCGTTGTTCCAGGGCTACGGTCTTACTGAATCGTATGCCGGCATTACGGCATCTGTATCCAATGACTCTCTTGGCAGTTGCGGAGCCATCGGAATTACCGGTGAAATTAGAGTGAGAGAATTGCCCGAAATGGGCTACCATTTAGACGATCCAAACGGATCCAGTGGTGAATTGATGCTTCGTGGTCCTCAGATCTTCAAAAGCTACTTTAAGAACCCTGAAGAGACGGCCAAATCCGTCAGCGCCGATGGGTGGTTCAGCACGGGAGATGTGGCTCGGATCTCAAAAGAAGGCCGAATCTTCATTATCGATCGGGTGAAGAACTTTTTCAAGTTGGCCCAGGGTGAGTATGTCACTCCTGAAAAGGTGGAAAATACCTACTTGTCTGGTAACCACTTGCTTACCCAGGCTTATGTCCATGGCGACTCGCACCGGCATTTCTTGGTGGCGGTTCTCGGCGTCGATCCTCAAGGAATTCTTAGCTTTTTGGCAGAGAAGAGTGGCCATTCGAAGGCAAGTTTGAGACACAAATCTCCACAAGAGATCTTGGAGATTTTGAACAAACGTGAAGTCAGAAAGCAACTCTTGACTGTCTTGAATGCCGGCGCCTACAAGAAGAAGGCCTTGCAAGGGTTCGAGAGAATACACAATATTTATCTTGAGTTTGAGCCATTGACGGTAGAGCGTGGGGTGGTGACTCCGACCGTGAAATTGAAACGGCCGATTGCGTTCAAGTTTTTCAAGAAGCAAATCGAAGCGATGTACGACGAGGGACTGTTGCTCTACGACCAGTCGAAGATGTAAATTTAGACAGCTAAATGTGACAAAGCCTACCATGCTACTCTTTTCTCGTCCTGCTAGTGCACCCGGACACCGCGCGCATATTGGTGAATAATTTCAACACCATCATCACCTCAAATGGTATGTATTCCACTCGGCGGTTGGCTTCTCGCAATGCCACGAAAGCTCGCAACTAACGCAGTCTATATCCACAAAATCAGAATCAAAGGACTTGAAGGGCCTTACTCTCATTGCGGCTCATTCCCATATTTCGGGTCTCGGTCTCGATGACCAGCTCCAGCCCAAGGAGTCTGCCCAGGGAATGGTGGGACAGTTGAAGGCCAGAAAAGCCGCTGGTGTGATCCTCAAGATGGTGCAAGCAGGGCGTATTGCTGGCAGAGCCGTGTTGGTAGCCGGGCCTCCATCAACTGGTAAGACGGCCATCGCCATGGGGTTGTCGCAAACTCTTGGAAGCGAGGTTCCGTTTACTGCGATTTCTGGGTCGGAGATTTTCTCGTTGGACATTTCCAAGACGGAGTCGTTGACTCAGGCGTTCAGAAAATCCATTGGGATCAGAATCAAAGAGGAAACTGAGATCATCGAAGGTGAGGTGGTGGAAATCCAGATTGACCGGTCAATTACCGGCGGCCACAAGCAGGGAAAGCTCACCATCAAGACTACTGACATGGAGACCATCTACGAGTTGGGTAACAAGATGATCGAGGGACTTACGAAGGAAAAGGTGTTGGCTGGAGACGTTGTATCCATAGACAAGGCATCGGGAAAAATATCTAAATTGGGTCGGTCGTTCACCAGAGCCCGTGATTACGATGCTATGGGACCAGAGACCAAGTTTGTTCAGTGTCCTGAAGGCGAATTGCAAAAACGTAAGGAGGTTGTTCACACAGTGTCGTTGCACGAGATCGATGTGATCAACTCCAGACAACAGGGATTTTTGGCGTTGTTTTCCGGAGACACCGGCGAAATCCAAGCCGAGGTCAGAGACCAAATCAACACCAAGGTTGCTGAATGGAAGGAAGAGGGCAAGGCCGAGATTGTGCCGGGAGTATTGTTTATTGATGAGGTGCACATGTTGGACATTGAATGCTTTTCCTTCATCAACAGGGCGTTGGAGGACGAGTTTGCTCCTATCGTCATGATGGCTACCAACAGAGGGTTGTCCAAGATCCGTGGCACGAACTACAAGGCCCCCCATGGATTGCCCATGGATCTCTTGGACAGAAGTATTATCATCCACACAGCCCCATATTCTGCCGACGAGATCAACACGATTTTGTCGATTCGTGCCACTGAAGAGGAGGCCGAATTGGCGCCGGATGCCTTGGCGTTGTTGACCAAGATTGGTCAGGAAACCAGCTTGCGGTATGCATCGAATTTGATTGCGGTTTCGCAGCAGATAGCGGTTAAAAGAAGAAGCAGCACCGTGGAGTTGACCGACGTCAAGAGAGCATACATGCTCTTCTTGGACTCGGACAGATCGGTGCAATATGTGGAGGAGTTTTCCTCTCAGTATCTCGACGACAATGGGGTTGCGTTCACCGAAAAGATGGAGACAGACTAGATAGATGAATGTATGTATAGTATTGCAAGGTAAAATCTGTATGTACTGTACTAACCGCTGCCCTTGGTGTTCAAGATCAACGCAATAATCATGCCGTACAACCCCAAAACCTCGGCGAAAATCAAAATCAACACGATTCCCACAAACAACCGAGGCTGGTGCATAAACTGCCTAACTCCCTCGTCTCCCACGATGCCAATGGCGTATCCCGACGCCAAGCATGCAAATCCCACACTCAACCCGCAGGCCAAATGCATAAATCCGTTGAAAAGTGTGTAGTTTTCGTCCGGACTCAAGCCACCGGCTATCAAAACCGACACCACGAGCCCGTAGACCGACAAAATACCCGACATGACCACCGGAATGAGCGATCTCATGATCAATTCCGGCTTAAAGGTACCAATACCAGAGATACCGATTCCCGACTTGGCGGTGCCGATGGCCGCTCCAGCGCACGACAAGATCATCGCCAGCGCACAGCCAGCAAACCCGAAAAACGGCGCAAACGCAGGGCTGTAGACGTTTTCAGAAGACATGGTGTTGAGGAGTCGATAGCGGTGGTGAGGATGGCCGTGGTGCGGGTGGGAGGGCGCGGACATTTCTGATTATGTAAGCGGGGTCCTGGCGATGGCTGCGATCAAAATAACCCCCAACATGGATAACGACAACCACGACAAGATTGCCCTCAGCCATCAGGATTTGAGCTGGGTGTATGGCCAGGTGCTCTCGGCCACGACCGCCAAGCTTGATCTACATCTCCCCACTTCCAACACTGACCCGTTAAAAAGAAGAGTAGCTGGCATGCTCGAAGAATTTATCCAAGAACTGTTTGAAATGGTGAAAAATGCCATGGTGGTTGATGGCGAGGACCTTGCGCGCAGCCTGGGGCCGGTGGCAGACCATATTGCTTACAAGCCGCGAGAAAAAACCGAGCCGTTTGACTTTGAGCTCAATGGAGAACTACGGGACGTTTTGGAGCTGGTGGAGAAGGAAACGATAAAGGTGTCCACTTTGCGCAAGGACGTTCCTGCCAAGGTGAAGCAGGCGTACCAGCAACTCATAGAGTCTACAGACCTGCTGGTGTCGCGAATATTGGCGGAGTTGGATGTGGAAGAGGTTGCGCCAGAAGAACAAGATGTTCTACCTGATCTCGAGGGGATGGTGGGCGACTATGAGGCGGCCATTTTGGCATTGAGCAAGCTCAACCAGACTGTGCCCGAGCAGCGAGCCGAGCTCGCCAAACTCGACAGTACGATATCTTATCTCAATGCTCGCTACCAGGCGACATGAGATACCAGGTGTGGGGAAACTGGAGACGAGTAGACTCAATTACGGCTCATTAGGCTGATTACGGCCGGCTGGTACAATGGCCTAAATGGCGCTTATGGCGCTGGCTCGATGTCTGTGCGCTAATGCTAGTCGCTGTGCGCTACTCGCCTATCTGCAAACCCGCATCTTTGCATATTTACACTTTGGCCGAAAACGGAGAATAAATAGTTCTGCATGTAATGTGTATACTTAGTGTTGCATCTTGTGTCCGAATCCTATCCACACGCCGAAATGGCTTCCCCTGTCAAGAAAATCGCCTTGCGGTATCTCGATAATATCAACGACACACCTTCGAGGCCCTTGCAACCGTCGCTGAAACACAACTTCACCCCTCGCCGAAAAGGCGAAGACTTGGATCTACTCGCCAAAGAACTAAACGTCACCCCTTCGAAAACAGACCTCATCAAGAACAGCTATGAGTCTCCCTCTGCTACCATAACGTCGTTCAAATCTTCCACCAGCAGCAATGGCTCACCAAGAAAGTACAACTTGGCTGCTCCGGAATCTTCACCATACTTGAAGAGTCCCACCAATTCTACCGAAAAATCATCGCCTGGATACGAGTATCTTTGTCGGATCTCCTCGATAAAAGTATGGTTGGAGTCGGTGTTGGGACACAAGATTGCTCAAACTCCAGTGGAGCTAATCAGCTACATTCGCAACGGTATTCATCTCGCCGAGCTCGCCAACCTAATTCTTCCTACCTACCAAGCTGTGTTTAAAAACGACACCCGGCTTCAATTCAAGCACACCGAGAACATCAACCGGTTTTTCGATCTTCTTGAGTATCTCGACGTTCCCGATCTCTTTCGGTTTGAGCTCACCGACCTTTACGATGCCAAAAATGTCCCCAAGGTTTGGTACTGTCTCTATGCTATGAGCTATATGCTCCACAAAGCAGACCTGCAGTTTCCAACCATAAAGAACGAGTTGGGGTTGCTTGATTTTTCCCCCGAAGATATACGCACCGCCAACCGCTCACTCGTGGGAAGCCCGCTTCCTAACTTTTCCAGTGCTGACTCTGTGAGCTCGGGAAACAACTCATACATGAACCGGGCTCTAGGTGGCTCGCAGACAATGAAACTGGTGAAAAGCCCTACTCGAAGCCCTACTCGAAGCCCTACTCGAAGCCCCACCCAAAGTCCTACTCGGGGCCCCGTACCTCGGCCCGTTTCCAAGAATGATCCACTTCCCAAAACTACACCATTGTCCACCAAACTAACATCTTTAGTCAATCCTTTCAAGGAGGCTCCCAAGTTGACTTTTAACTCTATCACCCCACCACTGAATGATATCAGTGTCACCAGTTCCCAACTTCGAGAACTTCAAGCATACGAACCTGAAATAATGAAGCTTCAAGCTCTTGCCTTGGGTGCTGCGTTCCGCTACAAAATGTTCGTTGACCGTATAATGCTCAAGTCTTATGAGGAGGAGTTTCTCCACTTTGTCTCCATAATACGAGGAAACTTGTCAAGAAGAAAGACCATCCACAAGCATAGAGATGAATTGATGCTTTACAAATATGACATAATTGACTTGCAAACATTGGCTCGAACTAAGTTATTCAGAAACAAGAACAACCACGATTTCACTGCTCATGGTTCCAGCATGGTGTCGTTCCAGAGCATAGCACGGGGTGCTATCACAAGGAAAAAAACCAGTCAAATCATGGATGCGCTCTTGTCTCACGAAGCCACACTAAGCGCATGGCAAGCCCATGCAAAGATGATGCTAGTATACTCCAAGGCAAAAGTGGTAATTAAGCATCGTCATGAAATCGATACCCCTATAACTGTACTCCAAGCGGCTTGCCGAAGAGTATTATTTGAGAGATTCACCAAGAATTGCGTGGCCGCCAATTTGTCAAACGAAGGCTCTATAGTACAATTGCAGTCGGTAATCAGAGGTGCTATATCTCGCCGGACTACGGCGTACAAGATAAAGTACGTCAACAAATTCAAATTTCCAATAATTGAGTTGCAAAGCATTGCGAGAGGAGGACACTTGCGTTCCAAATTATGTGATGGTGTGCTAATGACATTGTTCGATGAGCACGACGTCTTGAGCGAGCTCTACGCCATTTCAAGAGGAAATGCAGTTCGCAGGAAAACTCAAGACAGATTGGCGGCTCTTCATTCGTTTGAGGATTCCGCCGTTACTCCAATCCAAACCATCTTCAGAGGTGTCCTTGCTCGTTTCAAGAGGGAGATACTCTTGGACGATTTGTATTCCGAAGTTCATTCTATCATCGGGCTTCAAGCAGCTGTTCGAGGGTTCAAGATAAGAAGTAGCCAGCAGCTGATGAAGGAGTACTATGAAAGGAACGTTGATCAGGTTGTGAGAGCTCAGGCATTCATCAGAAGCACCTTCTCAAGAAACGCATACAAGTCATTGCTCAACATGCGGAACCCTTCGCTTGCAGTCATTCGGAATTTTGTCCATTTGCTTTCCAACAGCGACTGTGACTATCAGCAAGAGATCGAGCTCAATGACTTGCAGGACTTGATAGTTGAAAAATCAAAGCATAACGAGGACTTGGAGTCCAAGATCGAAAACTTGGACGTTAAATTGGGACTCCTCGATAAAAACAAGATAAGTGTGGAAGACTTTGTGAAAAACAAGAACAAGTACAAGACCTTCAAGCCTGCTGCTGCTGCCAATACCAACTCGCTTGATAAATTGAGCAAGAATGCCAAAACAAGAATTGAAGTATACCAGTCGTTATTTTACTTGCTTCAGACAAACCCTGTTTACTTGATGAGGCTCTACAGAAACATGCAAGAAAACGCAGGATCGTCAAAGACATTAGACAGCTTACAGAATCTGGTAATGCTTCTTTTTCCCATCAAGAATACCTCGATAAAGTATCATTCCAGAGAGGAATTTTTCTTGATGCGTTTCATTACTGAGTTGATGAAGGTAGAAGCGGGGGCCTGCAGAACCGTCAGCGACCTTACGAAGCCTCAGTGCTGTCTCTGGATTGACTTTCTTCACAATTTCAACAACCACACCTATCAAAGGCTGCATTTGAAGAAGCTAATTGGAAAGCACATTTGCCGTATTACCGAAGACGACGAATTGAATTTTGAATCTGATCCTTCACTAATCTATGAAGACATTGTTAGGAAAGAAGTTAAAGTTCATGGCTTTAGCGACCGACCACTGGAGCTTCCTGCTCCATCAGCAATAAAGGAACCAGAAGTTTCCTCACAGTTTGTGGATAACTTAATGTCTTTACGTGAATGCGTATCAGAGATAATGAACAGTTTGGAAGCAGTCGTGGAGTCTGTTCCGTTACACATTCGAATTGCGTGCAAGTCTGCCTTTGATCTTGTCAAAATCAATTTTCCTGAAAAATCAAGTGTCCAACATCTAGCCGTTGCAGGAGTTATCTTCTACAAGCATTATGTTGGTGGCATCATCCAAAATCCCGAAAACTTTGGTATTTCTGTCCGTGATCCATTCAATCCTTCTTTAACAAATCCTAGATGTGAAAATAACATGAGACACTTAAATCGTGTTATCCTTCAGGTTTTTGCTATGAAACCTTTCACAGACAACTTCTTGAAACCATTGAACGACTACATAGCTTCATCTGAGGCTTCTGTCATTTCTTTGATTTCAAGAATCATTGATGTTCGTCACATGGACACCGAGTATAATCTTAGTGATTATGATGATATTGTGTCTCACGAGCGCCCCAAGCTTACCATGAAAGTGAGTGATATGATAATGTTTGAGAAGCTCTTGACCAAAAACATCGATGTAGTTGCACCTGGAAATGATGACCAGTTGTACAGTGTTATGCTCAGGCTTGATGATCTTGTAAACTCAGCTGATGAGTTGGTTGAGTTGACTGAGATAGGACAGGTGACACTCAACTTAAGCCCTCAAACCCAAGAAGCCTCTGTCGTGGACTCGAAGGTTACATCTTTGTTTGCCCAGGTGAAAAGATGTTTGTTGTACATAATACGAGTACAAGAAGGCTCGGGTTTGTTGGAGCTTTTGATATCAGGAATTAAACCCCACCATGAACAGTTGTTCAGGGAGATTATTTCTCAGGAACAAAAGGAGAATTTGCAATCCAAGCTGAACGATAAGAAAAGACCATACTACAAAACCTCGATTGGAGACTTACTGTGTATTTCGTACCATGATCTCAAGAAAATGGCACTTGAAAAGATCTTGCAATTAGAGTCTATGGGCCACTTACGAAGATCAAATTCCTACCAAGACTTATTGAACAGTATGGCAGTTGATATCAAGACGAAGGACCTGCAACGAGTAGCAAGGAGGAAACAGGTAGACATTGCCATGAAAACCGTGGACAAGTTGACTTCGAAAGAAAAGTTATTGGAGAAGCAGCTTGCAGATTACAACAAGCACATCGACAGAATACTTGCGGACCTTCAGCTGCGGCCAAAGGAAAAGAAGCTTTTCAATGTGATTCCAATTTTCAGCAAGCAGTACTTTTACCATCGTGAACTCAAGAAAGCTAACAGACTCCCTCAATTTGGTTCCTACAAATACACCGCCAAGAAGTTAACAGACCAAAAAATCTTGGTAGATTTTGGAGGCATGATTAGCCAGTATAGCAGCAATATGTCAAAGTTAGACTTTATGTTCAGCTGCCATCAGACCGGGAAATTTACAATCGAAGTGGCCAGTGGCTCAGTTACCATTCCTGGAGCTGTGAGCTCGGTGTCCCTCGATGAATTATTGGATCTACAATATTACAACAGTGAAACGATGGAGATGTTTGACGGTGCTGTCGTATTTGACACTCAGAATTTGATTGGTTTTATTTTCCGCAAGTTCTATGATATCAAGAAGGAATGAAGAAATATACATATACGCATAAATGAAGGAGAACATCGATTGTGTACCCAATAATAGACTCATTTCTCTTAGCAAGACTATCGAGTTTAAGTAACTTATTTTTTGAGTAACTGGTCAATCTTCTTCTCCAACGCATCCAATTTGTCGACTTTTTCTTGGCTCGCAAGCGTCAACTTTTCGACCTGAGACTCCAAAGAATCCACCAAGCTTGAAAGTCGTTCCACGGTACCCTTCAAAGTAGGAGCCGTTGGGGTCTTGGCTTTGTCATCCTGAGCAGCAGGCTCCGGGGTCAAGCTCTTTACTGGAGAAGAAGCAGCAGGTTCAGGCGATTTCTCAACTACAGCAGACTTCGGCTTTTCGGGCTCAACAATTGCAGGGGTTTTTTCTGTCGTGGCTGCGACGGGTTCAGAGGTCTTTGGTACACTCGAGGGGCCGCTAGAGGTTTCTTCTGATTGCACCGATTTGATAGAAGGGACTTCGGTTTTCTGAACCTCCTCCCATTCCTCATTTCCATCGTCAACATCGGGTACGTCATCCTCAGGGTCCGATTCATCATTCACCTTCTCTAACATCTCGTTGACGCTCTTGGATGACTTCAATACTTCGTCGACTTCGGCCTTCGATTCGGGAGTCGCTTCCTTGGGTGTTGAGGGTTGTGGCTTTGGAGTGGAGACTGGCTTCAGTTTCTTTTGTTCAGCTGCGGATTCGGCAGCGGCTTTCTTCTCCTCTTGCTTCGCCTCCTTCTCTTTCGATATACTGACGCCGGGTTCTGCGTCTCTCAAGGTGGGTTCCGTACCTTCATACAAAGCCTCCATACTCATCAACTTGGGACCATGACAAGATTTGCCTGCAAACCAGTCAGCGGCAGACAATCCTGGTTCGGTTGAAGGACAGTCGGGGTAAATGTCGCTCTGGAACAACTCCGAGCGTCTGGGAACGATAAAAGAAATCGGCTCAACCATGGAATCATTGACAGTCTTGAAACACTTGAGAATCTCGTTCTCCTTGACTGCAACGGTATGTTTAGGAGCAGCAGCAAACCCTCTTTGAGGGTCGGTTGAAGCGTACTGCGACAAGTCGTACAAGACGTCATCCTCGTACTCGTAATATCGAATGTTTCCGTCTCCTTTTCCTGCCAAATACAAGATGGAGGTCGACTCGTCGTAGATTGGAATCAATACTCCGGAAGAAGAATCAATGACCACAAAGCCGTCAATAGGCCCACTGGCAATATTATTGACATCCCAGATACCAACCTGACGGTCAGACAAACGCGAGAACCCGGTGGTGAGTATTCTGTCAGTATTGCCCAACCAGGTCACCCGAGAGGGTTTGGCGCCGGTGTGGCCAGGACCCTCCGACAAGATTTTGCCGGATCTTATGTCCCAGATTCTCAACTTTTTGTCTCTGGAGGTGGTAGCCATCAACGAGCCGTCGTAGTTGAACGCAAACGACGTAACCAAGTCTTTGTGCTGCAAAGTAATCTCGTCCTTGCCAGTTTCCAAGTTCCAGATTTTCACTGTGTAATCCAACGAGCAAGACGCCAAGACGTTCTCAGCACAAGGATGAAACTCGACATGGCCCACCTTCCGGTTGTGTGCCGAAAGAATCTTAGTGGGTTCCGTGATATCTTTTGTTTCGTCCTTTTCGTCGACGTAATGGTGGAATGAAAAATCATCAGGAATATCCCACAAGAAAATTTTTCCGTCATCGGAACAGCTCACCACCTGCTTATCGTTGAATGGATTGAACGCAGTGTCCAATACTGGACCCTTGTGGCCCCGAAACAAAGGTACGGTATCGGGAGCCTTGCCCACTTCCTCCAATGGAATAATTGCAAAAGCGCCTCCACCGCTGGCATCCCAATTCACAGAGAGGTATTTTCCATTCGAATGGATGATATTCGAGTCCCACGCGTTCTTGGTGATCTTCAAGTTGTCGTAACATCTTTCCTTTTTGGCTGCTTGTCCAAAAACATGGCGATACTTGGACGCTCTAACGAATTTTCCGCTGGGTTAGTTTTGCATCAAAAACTGGGGATGGCTGGAATTGACCAATTGGACGATAGGGGGGAACTGTGGGCGTTCAAATGCAATGTTTCGTATTTTGTACTGTTCGTTTCACATACCTCATGTTTACAGAGCCTCACCAAAGAATGAAGGGCGTTCAATTGGGATTGTAGTCACGTGCGCGCCGAGGCTCGGAGGGTAAAGCATACCGATAAAGCCAAGGGCGGACGTGGTTGTGGCCAGGCCAATACCAAGGACCAAATGACCAAGATATAGTTGGGATTGCACAGCCAATTCGACTAAACATCTAATTTCATGTGTATTTTTGTAGATATCGAAGGTACAAGCATCGTTGTCACGTGATCCTCTATCAAGTATCACCTACTACAACTACTTCAACAACTGAAATACCATGGAATAAGCTCTCCACCGGTCTCTCGCAGCTAAATGTCCAAGTTTCTTACCACGTCCCTCAACGAACTGACGTATCTGTTCTCAATAGTGTCACCTTTACCGGCTGCAACTTTGAGAACCAATTCGTTGAGTTCTGCTGACCCCAAGATATCCACATGGTCGGCCGTCTTGGCGCCTCCTCTAATATCAAATCTATCGGGCTCGTGTTTGATTTCCACAATTGTAACCGAGCAATTGGCAGGATTGAACCGCGATGCGCTTCCCCTCTGCCACTCATGGAGAATGGCATGCGACATCAACGACACCGTTCCATCTCCGTCGCCGAAATAAACCGCATTTTTGTTTTCTCCGTCAATGGTGATGTTCAAGTTCGTCTCCTTGGGTGCCTCACGGTACGTGTAAGCTCTTTCGGTAGGACAGCCTACACCGTAGAACGCATACACCTTCATGTCGGGAGCATATGGCAAAGCCACCTCGAGCGGATTGATCCACTTCAGATGGTGCTTGGCATTTTCGTTGACTTCCTTCTTCGTTTTGGCCACGCCCCACGAGTAGTGCTCTTTAACTCGGTCGGTAAACCACTTTGGTGACGTTTCAAGAAGATAGTCAATACTGGAGGTGATGGTCATATTCTTCCACTTGTCGGTTTCGAACCGAATAAATGTTCCAAACGTGTCATTGTGCTGGCCCGGAAGCTCGGTGCCGGGTCCTCCTTCGGCATTTTCCGTCATTAAGCTGTTGCTGGGATCGTCAGGAGCCGACGTGTAATTTCCCCAGATCAAGTCTCCGCCCTTGGGAAGCATCGAGGACACCCCGCCGAAAGACCGAAGCATATCCAATCTTTCTCTTCTGCTAAAGAACTTTTCCAATCCGTAGACTGCAAGAGCATTCAATTGCACCGTATCTTTCATCTCGCCCGAGATAAGAGCAGGAATGCTCTTGGGAGTGCCAAGAAGAGTTCCAGAGATATCCACAAACGCCTCGATGTGGTCGTTGCACCACGAGCTTCCTCCGTTACCGTACTGCGGGCCACTGGCCTCGACCCATTTCATAAAGTAGAACACCACCTGGGAGCCCATGGAGTGGCCCACAAGGATCGACTTTTGGCCCGTGAGTCTCTTGGTCATTTCGATCTGCGACTGGAGCTTGGAGAAGTAGTGGTCGCGCTTTTCCAAGTCCAAGAAGGCAAGCCGCCAGTCGTAGGCTGCACTGAGCATGTTGTTGGGTCCGTAGCCTATGACGGCGAGGTTCTGAAGAATCTTGTTCCAAATCCAGTAACCAGCTACAAAGAAGTCCGCAGCTTCAAACCCCTGGGCGGCACGGAGCCTTATACCAGGAGGGTCCAAGCCCGTCTCCGGGTCGAGCATGATATGCTTGAGCCAGCATGTTTTGTCGAGAACCATGGTTCTGAGCATGTAGAAAGACCCCCATAATCTCTTGCGAAAGTGGTTTGTGGAGGGGCAATCTCCATCGTCATTGAGGCCCCACGACTCGATCCCCGTAGATATCACACCGGGAACCATCACAACGTTGTGTTTTTCCGTCAAGTTGAGGCTGGCTACCATTCGCTTTCCCACCGAAAACGACGCCGCGGACCCATGAAGAGTTCCCTCTTCCTCCAGGCTCTCGAAGTCATTGAGCATGCTCTGCACTGAGCTGGGGAGCACGCCCCGCCAGTCGTTGAGAATTCCAGCCATAGAATCAAAACTCACCAACCGGTCGAGTTCATTGCGAATATCGTTGTTGGAAGCCCCGAAGAAAACGGCCACAAACAACCCAATTAAGGTTCCTAGAATAAATACCACCCGTCTCGACTGGTGGAGCCGTTTTTTGAGGTGTTTTTGTTCGTTTTGCAACAGGTTTTTACTATCTTTTTGCAGCACATGGGTGGTGTCTGTTTCCAGCTCGTTGTTTATGTTGACTTCCACGACGGCTGGCGACTTCTTTCTGGTATGTTTGACGGCTTTTTTGGGAGCCATGCTCTAAATAAGGTTACTTTTGGGGGGGGAAGCGAAGCTTGGAAGTTTTTGTGGCGGTAGCAATAAATAGATTAAACAGTCGAATATTTCAGATGCGAAAAGCCGGTGCCGCGAAGCTGCGAAGCTCCAATAAGCGACATATCACCATACACCAATAAATAATACGTATAGTAGCTATATATTGCACTAGCTAAGTCATAATGCATCCATGGTATAGTCGTAGCCAATTCCAGGCGTGACGCTGGCAATGAACTTGAGAAACACCACCAAGTACTGGTCTACTCGAATCCCAGCCTCAGGAGGAGGTTCGACATTTTCAGCATTTCCGGCGGCCACAGTCTCAGGAGACTCGCGGGTCTTCTCGCGTGATGTTTTCGCATGCTTCATAAGCACCTTCATCACCGACAGGTGCTTGCACGGATGGATCGACACAGAGGTGGTGTTGAACGATACCGGAAGGTTCTCTATGGTGGCAGTTTTGTCTCTGTAGTCGCCAGAAATGTCCTCGAACATCTGCTGTGGAAGGAGCGGGATGCCGTTGTCGTTAAACCCCACCAAGTACATTTTGGGGACTCGATACGACGTAGAATACGTGATATACAAGTCGTATCTTCGAAGGTTTGAGTTGCCCAAATCCTGAAATTCTTCTCCGTCCGCGTCCTCGGCGTCCTCATCTATAAAATCGTCGAGGTCTTCTATATCTGGAACCTTTTTGTCGGTGGCAATGTCCCTTTTGGGGTCTTCGTGGGTGAGTCGATGCGACTTGACCCACCCATCGTCGAGTTCTTCCTCGTCTTCCGCAAGGTCCTCGGTGTTCCCAAGGTAACTTTGGGCTCGCTGGTACGAAGGAACATGTTTTGTGATCAAAAACTGCTTATCTGGTGGCAAAAAGTCCTTTTGGAGCTTCTTGGGAGCTGACCCCCACTGCCATGTAGGAAACTTGTAGACAAGATAATCACCGGCTTGGACAAATTCCTCTGGAGATATTTCTCCGCTGGTTTCGTAATTGGAATTGTGGTTTATCGGAGTGAGATACTCACGTAGAGACGAGAGCTTGGACCGCAACATGAGTAAGCGGTAGGGTCGCGATAAGCCCATGTGAGGGTGACGGGGCGTGCGCGGGCCATATCGCCCGTGCGCGGTCACGTGCGGCGGCTATGTGAGGGAGCGATCCGAGGTAGCGATCTGAGCGATCGAGCAATCTGTACGAGCGATTTGTATGACGTGGAGGTGCATACGAAAAAAATGCAGTCGCGCAAATGCACAACTAGTAAAGCGCCGAGGTGGGTGCGTGCAGAAGGGTGCAGCAGTTTGCAGGTATCGGCCACGAACTGGGTGCAATGGCCACAATGTGGCCACAATGTGCTGCAATCGGCAATGGTATCAATGTTAGGATCACGAATTCATGGAATGTAGGTGAATGGCGGCGGTGCACGCATACTGTTCCCAAACGTCTTACGGTCGCTTCCCCGGACCATCGCGTCGCGACGACTGAGTTCGTCCATTTTTGGAACCCGATGCTGCATGTCACGCGTCGCGATCCTGTCTCCATGCGCGCGAATCGTAAACAAACAATGCACCGGTTGGATGGTTTCGCCGCATGGAGGCTCGATTTGTGATGTTTAAGTGTCGGTTTTTTGGTTTTCGCCCTAGAATCCGCGCCTTGGTCTCGTATATTTTACCATACCCTCATGCGACGTGTATTGTTGCAGGATTGTTGCAGGATTGTTGCATTGTTAGTTTGTTGTGCACTTACTACATTGGGCCCCAGGCCGCATGTTTATCCCCACCAACGCAGGCAACCCGTTATTTGGACTTCGGTAATTTTAGGGAAACTTCAGTGCGAACGCGAGTCGTGTTCATAACGTCCCTGTTTTGTTTTGGCTGATCTTCCATCATATATTTCATCACAATTGCTTAATTTTGGTTAATGGGAATTGCAATCGACTCCCCAACCCATAGACGGGTGGTGTTGGCTCCAGTCAATAGGGGCCGTCTTAATATGATGACTCCGGCTACCAAACAAAAATCGCTTTCCTTCCATCGACACGGTCAAATTCCGCCAGTAGCTCGGTCGGTAAGTTTTGCTGCCAGATCCGATAAATCCCTGACCAGTCCCAGCTCCACGGCAGGACTCGCTGCCACAAAGTTGAAGTTACGACTTCAGCTCGCATTGTACAAACTCCAGCAACAAAAGAGACAATCGCCCCGCCGTCAGTTTTCTCTCAACACGTCTTTCACCACCGCAGGCAAGGCCCACAACGAGGCAAATCCAAATGACTTGGCAAATCCAAATGGCATGGCAAGTAAGGAAAAGAGAAATCCAACCGACAGGGCAAATCCCAGCGTCAACATTAATTTAAAAACCGTCACCACCCCTTCCCTTTCTAGCATAGCCGGAGACAGAAAACTCCGCTTATTTGCCATAAAATCGTCGTCATCGCATTACAATCCCCAGCAACTGGCCCCATTGGTTCCTTCCACCTTGACTGTTCCCCAGGCCAAAGGGTTGCTGAGATCTCCACTTCCCTCCATAAACAAAATCTTGAAAACTCCCTTGAAAAATTCCAGCCGCCGGTTCGTGGAGAGACCTCACGCTGATGAAACCACCATAGACGAAGACGATGAAAACCAAACCCGGGTGCAATACAGTTCGTCGCCAGTGAGAGACAACTACACCTTGGGAACCCCCAACTCATTCAGCGTTGCCCGGTCGTTGTTGCAACTCGGGTCCGGGTACTATAATTAACGTTGTAATATAATGTGTGCATACTGAAATGTTGACCATCAAGTGTAGAGAACTATGAAATGTAAAGAACCTTTCAATTGATATAGATGAACATGTTTTCAATTGCACGAAGGTAAACGATGTTCTCTTAGGTGTAAATCTCATCAATTCCGCCCATTGGTCTACTTACACATTGCAGCAGTGCTACCTCATAAGTATTATAAGTGAAGGCTGTGCTCTCATACCATTAGTATTAGAACCAAGTATCATCGGTGTCGGGAGCATCGCGCTTCTTGAGCGTATGTTCACAAAATCGGCAATTTCAGAGCCATTGAGTCTCATTATACTCGTTACACCTTGCAATCTACTCAATCATCCTAGTGATGGCATCCACCATCTTGCAAACCCGAGCACTTTTCGCATTGGCAGACGGTGGTCGCAGGTCTCGAAACTCGATAATACTGCGCAATTGGTCGATTCGGGTGCCGTCAGGGAGTTTTCCCGACACTATCATGGAGTTCACCACCGACTCCAAGTCGGCAAACTCCTCGCCGAAAAGTTGCGGGAGTTTTTCAATGGTGATATTATCGTAATATCGAGGAAGACACAGAATGTTGGTTTCTATGTGGTTGTATCGCAACACCTGGCGGTGACAATTGACCAAGCGCCGAGTAATGGGGTCGTCGAACGCTTCCACGGCCTGGGACCACAAATCGAGCGGAACAAATTTGCGTTCGCTGACAAGCTGGAGACATTTGGAGGTGATGGGGTCGACCGGCGGCATCAATTCCTGGAGCCTGGCGATGATTCCTTGTCTTCTGAAGTCGGCGTCGGCGAGAATGACATAGTGGGCCATTTTGACGAACACAGGGTCCAATAGAGCGTGGTAGAGGTCCGGGTCCAACGAGACGTTATCGGGGACGTTGGTGATAACGGTGAGTTTTTTGCTCACGAGGTCAATAAGCTTGGGAGAAGACACAATTGGCGCGAACAACGAGTGGTAGTCGGTGAACGAGTCGTAATATACGATCCGCATGTACCATTGGAGCTGGTTTTCGTTGTGACGAGTTTGGGGAAAGCTGGGGTCGGCGTGGATTGCCTTGAGGTAGGAGTCGAAATCGGGGTTTTCTTGTTTGGCCAAGACGGATTCTGCGTCTACGAGCCGGGAGAGGAGTTTCCACTGAGGGTCTGCCACGTTTCCAGAACTAATGGCTTGGGTTCGTATTTGGGAGTAGTCCATAGAAGTCCAGCAAGGAATATGCAGAACGCGAAATTGTGAAAAATTGCAAAACGAGAAAGCGAGAAAAACGAGAGAGACCAGTGAGAAGTCGAAAAAGTGGAACTAGTTTGTGACTCGAAGACGTGAAAAACCAGTCCATTGTTGTAGCGTCCAGACTATACATAGAGACATATCCCTCGTTGCGCCGTCTCACTCATTATTCAGTCCGTTCCATCTCGCTGTCGTTCCGTCGTACCGTCGTTTACGACTGCATGGATCCATATAAATAGTGCAATTTTCCACCGTTCCACATCATGAAGTCGATCCACGTTGTTTCCGTGTTGGTGGTGATGTTCGCCACCATGTCCGCTCTTTACAACACATGGCTCCCTACAAACTACCAGTTCGACTACCAGGTTTTGCAACAGTTGAGCAAGCAGGTTATCGCCAACCATCCCGAGGGAAACGCTACGGCCATTATGGAAGAGCTCGCACCCAAGATCAAGGAGGCGTACCCCGGGCTCATCAATGACCTCAATTGGGACGAATGGGTGTACAACAATGCTGGCGGTGCCATGGGAACCATGTTCATTTTGCACGCATCCATCTCCGAGTACCTCATTTTCTTTGGCACAGCGGTTGGCACCGAGGGACACACCGGGGTTCATTTTGCAGACGACTACTTTACCATTTTGACGGGAGAGCAAAGGGCGGCGTTACCTGGCGCACTTACTCCAGAAATCTACCGTCCTGGAGACATGCACCATCTCCACAAGGGACAGTGCAAACAGTACCTGTTTACGTCTGGAGGGTTTGCACTCGAATTGGCACAAGGGTGGATTCCCGCCATGCTTCCATTTGGGTTTTTGGACACGTTATCGTCGACGCTTGATGTGTATACTTTTGGGCTCACGGTGTGGTATACTGCACGGGATATGGGCAAGCACTTGC
Organism: Meyerozyma sp. JA9; assembly: GCA_003676015.1. Classification (NCBI taxonomy): domain Eukaryota; kingdom Fungi; phylum Ascomycota; class Pichiomycetes; order Serinales; family Debaryomycetaceae; genus Meyerozyma; species Meyerozyma sp. JA9. The sequence goes on along the minus strand of NSDU01000002.1, from coordinate 581,135 downwards.
TCCGGGGAAAGTTCTAGGAGGGAGAGAGAGGAGGGAGAGAGAGGAGGGAGAGAGAGGAGGGAGAGAGAGGAGGGAGAGAGAGGAGGGAGAGAGAAAGAAGAATAGAGAGAGGTAGAGATATAGAAAATGTAATATGACCGAGATCCTCAAGACGATGAGGTGCGAATCCCCCACTCCAGCTCATCTCCGTCTCGACTGCCCCCACTCATCTCCCCCCACCCCGATTACCCGTCTCGATCCCCTTCAGTCCAGCCTCTTCTCTCTCCCCCGTATTTTCCAGAACACCGCGACTGCCCGATTAGGGCACTGGGTCCGCTAATCAGCAACATCTTTATCCAACTTTTCCTTTTGTTTCCAACTTCCACCTCTTATGGCCTCCGAAAGGTCCCCTCTTATCCAGCCCCGCCACGGCGACGAAAACAATCCCGGTTTTGAAAACGATGTGGTTTCGTTTGTCCAGCAAAGAAGAGCCCTGATAGCCACCGAGCCAGAACAGGTTCCTCATTTTTTTGGCCAGGGCCTCACCCGCCAGGTTCTGAGAGCATCCATGGTACCCGAGCGGTCGCTAACTTTGGTGCCCACAAAGTCCCATTCGTCCACGGTGGGCGACGTATCAGATATTCTCTCGCACCACCGGCTCTTGGCCGAGCCCGAAACCTCGGTGAAAACCGAGATCAAGGTGCTTTTGCGGTACACGTTTCCGTTGGTGTTGACGTTCCTCTTCCAGTACTCGCTTGTGGTGGCGTCGGTGTTCTCCGTGGGCCGAATTGGCCTGACGGAATTGGCCGCTATCTCGCTCTCGTCGATGACGGCCAACATTTCCGGCTACGCTATCATCCAGGGGATTTCAACCTGCTTGGACACCCTCTGTGCCCAGGCGTACGGCCGCCACGACTACAATATGGTGGGGGTCCACTTTGCCCGGTGCACATACTTGCTTTTGTTGTTATATGTTCCCATGGCTCTTCTTTGGACCGTGGGTGCGGAGCCGATTTTGTTGCTTCTTGTCGGGAAAGAAGAGACCGAGTTGTGCCACATGGCCGCCCGGTACTTGCGGGTCATCTCCATGGGGGTGCCAGGCTACATTCTTTTCGAAAATGCCAAACACTTTCTCCAGGCCCAGGGAATCTTCCATGCTTCAACCTACGTGCTTGCGGTGTTTGCACCCGTCAACGCCGTGCTCAATTACTTGCTCGTGTGGCACCCGGTCATCGGCTTGGGGTTTGTGGGCGCTCCGCTTTCCGTCGTCATCACCAACTGGGCTATGAGCTTGCTGCTCTTTGCATACATCTACTTTGTCAACGGCTACCAATGCTGGCCCGAACACCTGGTTTTCTCCAAAGCTTGCTTCCGCAACTGGGGCAGAATGATCCGGCTCTCGGTGCCTGGCGTGTTGATGGTGGAAGCCGAGTGGCTCGCTTTTGAAATCATCACCTTCACCGCCTCCAAATTTGGAACCGAGGTGCTTGCGGCCCAGTCCATCATCACCACCACATGCGTGTTGCTCTATCAGATTCCGTTTGCGCTTTCGATTGCAGCATCCACCCGGATTGCGTGGTACATTGGCGCCGCATCCAAGGCTGCTGCCAAAAAGGCATGCTGGGCTGCTATCTTGTCGGCGGTGATGGTGGGGGTGGGGAATTTTGTCGTTCTTTTGATCTTTAGACAACCGCTTGCATCGCTCTACACAAACGACAAAACCGTGATTGCCCTAGCAACAAAAGTCCTTGTCGTCGGCGCCGTATACCAAGTCAACGATAGCTTAGCATGCGCCTCTGGTGGAATTCTACGCGGCCAAGGACGCCAGAGAATCGGGGGATATCTTAACCTATTTGGATACTACGGCATTGCGCTACCATGTGCTTTTGTGTGCGCATTCTACTTTGAGCTTGAATTGTTGGGGCTCTGGTTAGGAATGATCGTGGCCTTGGTGGTGGTGTCGTTGTCACAATGCTACTTTGTGGTGAAAAGTGATTGGGATCAAATTATCAATGAAAGTATTAACGAGGGTGTGCTCGAGATGCATTAGATACACGAGACGACGCCATGTGATGCCGGGTTTTTATTTCCGTACCTGCTTTTCGGGCGCTCAGGCGTCGGGTTGGCGGCTGCAAATACGGCTGCGGCTCGATAGGCGGGATTCTGGCCTAAGGCTCTAACGTTCCAAACCCCAGTGGGGAAAATCCAGCCCCTTTTTACAGCGCCTCTCTTTGCAGCAGAATGCCACATCATCTAATAGACAAATTCTTCGCCATTAACGACCTATGGACCGTTACGCTGGTTGCAAATTTGCAACAATAGCGTGGGCCAATTGGTACATCTTGCCTAAACAGGATACCACCCTACTTGATTGGGATGGTTGGAGGGCGTGCAGCGCATTCATGCACGTTTATGCACCGCGACGCAGGGCCAAACTAGGCTCTAACTTTAGGTTTTTCATTGATGAGCTGCGTAGACGCATTCTATTGCTTCTAATTGGCATTTCAAGAATAACCGAAGTCTGGACCGTTAGTCGAAAACGTTGCACAGCTCGTCTATGGTGATCTGTTATGGTTGTGCCTACTTGGTAAATTTATTTTCATCTCATCGTATTCGTCTCCATGGGCTGCATGATGCATGCAAGGAGTGCATGGCTGTTAAAAATTTAGACGACACATTTTCGTCTAACTCATGGCGCCATGCAGTGGGCTTAACCGTATATAACCCGAGTTTATGGATATATAATTAGCGCCTTTATCAAGTGTTACCTAGTTCATCTTTCTGCACTGCTCCAGACGCGTATAAAAGAATCGTGGGTTGCAGATAATTCAAAGTGACAATTTTTTTTTCCCCCATATTGTTTCGTGGGGCTACAGTAAAGTTTTTGTTTTTGTAGGTATTTTTGACCATACGTTTTAAAAGCCGTCCGTACACGAGACAATAATTTGGAAAAAAAAATAGCCGGAGCATATCTTAGTGCCGCAGTCACCGGTTCTATTGTGGGTACATATACACTGCATTGTCTGTGCATTATCGGCGATTGAATTGCGCTTGGTAACTGTACTGTCACGAAACACTCCTTTCCGTTTATGGCTCCACGTTAATCTCCAGGGTTTATAGTTGGTCTATTGGCAACCTATTTTTAACATTTTCAAAATCAATTTTTCATCCACATCCTTTGCATATGTTCACCCAGACCATTTACCCCCAGCGCCTATACCGCAAGGAACTCAGCTGCCACAATGCCACTCTTGAAGAATATGCTGAAGAAATTGTGGACGAGTTGAAAAATGCTTCACATAATTGCAAAAATCCCCCCAGGACTCATTTGTTCCAACAGCAGCCCTACCTCACATTTGCAATCCGTTGCAAGCTCATTGACTTTTGCATGAAGATGGCGGTACGATTAAAGATCATCCCGTTTGTTATATGTAAAGCGGTGACCCTTTTCGACCGCTACTGCTCCACCAGAATTGTTCTCTTGGACCAAGCTCAGCTCATAATCACCACCTGTCTCTGGATAGCCGCCAAGGTGCAAGGCGGGAATAACCACTTTATCAACGTTCAAAACGCCGAAAAGTTCCCCGACGCAAAAACTATCAACGACTTGGGATACGGAGCCGGAGGCCGGTTTATCGGGCCTACACAGAGATATCGTATTCCCAAACTTAACGAGCTCGTGAAACTCTGCGGAGCAAAATGCAAATACGACGAGGGAATGTTCCGGCAAATGGAACTCCATATTCTTCTGACCTTGGAGTGGCAGGTCAACGATACCAACATCGAAGACTACTTGATTCAGTCCAAGGAGTTGGACTGTACCCAATACATCGAGCTGTTCAAGGTGAAGGAGTTTGTGGCGTATTGCAAGCTCTTCTCGGCCGATCTCCTCGAAGTGGACTACAGCAAGTTTGCCTGTGTTTCGCTCGATGTGATCAACGAATTCGGCCTGCTCGAAAGAACCCAAACCCCCAACATCTGCATCGAAAAATTGGATGTAGAACAGTACAAACACATCAAGAAGCATATAATCAAGTCCATCGTGCTGGCACCGGATTTCCTTCTTGGCCAATTCCCCATGCAGGGACCACAGATGTTGTACAACAGCTTGGTGTCCAACTGCAGACACCCTTACAACCCGCGCAAAGTGCCCAAAATGTTCAATTCCATCCCGGCTCCCCATAACTTGCCCGACTATACCCTCCCCATAGAAACCAATTACACCACCAAAAGATCAACCAGAGACCAAGTCCAATCGCTTGGAAACAAACCATTGTTGTTCATCCGGCTGGAAATCCAACAAAAGTCAGCAAGCCAAACCAGCATCGTTTCGACATCGTCCCGCGACGACACTTATACTTCTATTTTTGACCCCGACTCTCGTGGAGTTGGGGCTCATACCCCGGTCACAGATGAAGAAAGTCCACTTCTTCAGTCAAAATCGCGCACTTTATCTCAGATACTTTAGTCATATATAATAGTTCTCACCGGTACCGCCTTATGAATGCATTTTCTTTCGATTTAAAAAAATAACATAGTAAACTGATGCGGTGTAGTTGCAGCCATTTCACCGGTACGTTGTGGTATATTGTGTCCTGCACCCAACAACACTGCCTCTACACTATCTACAGGACACAGCTCACGAGAAAAAAAACAGCAAGAACGATCCATATCTGACTACAACTTGCTCAAATAGTGAGTCTTTTGGACGTTTTTTTCACTCCAGTTGTTATTTCATACACATACGATCGCTACATAAAACCTGAACCCTTGCAAATGTGGTCTATACTCTGGGTTGTGACGACCCTTGTATGGGTGGTGGCAGCCGACCCCAATATGAAAGAGCTTGCAGGCACTTGGTCGTCGAAACTGAACTCGGTTTTCACAGGTCCAGGCTTCTACGATCCCGTGGATGAACTTTTGATCCAACCACCTCTTCCAGGAATCTCATACTCTTTTACTGAAGATGGTCACTATGAAGAAGCCTTGTACCGCGTGACTTCCAACCCACAAAACCACTCATGTGCCACCGCTGTGTTGATCTACCAGCACGGAACATACGAGATCTTGAACAACGGCTCGGTGGTGTTGACCCCTATTGCTGTTGACGGCAGACAGTTGTTGAGTGATCCATGTGGCTACAGTGAAACCGAATCTGAGTATACCAGGTATGTTCAACCTACGTGGTTCAAGAGCTACTACGTCCAGGTCGACTCGTATAGTGGCAAGATGAAGCTTCAAATCTACCAGTTTGATGGCTCGTTGATGCAGCCTTTGTATTTGGCGTACAGTCCTCCGTTAATGTTGCCCACACAAGCGTTGAATCCCACCGACAAGGCATCAGAAACCAAGAGCACCCTCAGAAGAAGGGTCAAGAGATCGTTGGAAAACCAGTACCGAACGAGCGCTGTCAAAAGCTTCAAGTATGAAAAATATGACAAGTACTGGTGGGCTGCTGTGGGTGCCATTGGGGTTGCATCTGCTGCCGTGTTTTTGCATTAGGAATATACAGGGACTATTGGTACATGTAGTGCTGGCCGGCGGGTGTTTGTGTTGTGTGCACAAAAGCGAAGCCAAGCAGAGCAGACGACCAGAAGTAGAACCAAGCAGAGCAGACGACCAGAGGTAGAAGCCAAGCAGAGCAGACGACCAGAAGTAGAAGCCAAGCAGAGCAGACGACCAGAGGTAGAAACCAAGCAACAAGTAGCCCAACTTCCTTTCTGCAAGAATGGTGAAGAGCTCCAAAATTGATAGTCCTGGCAAGCCCTCGAAAAAACCAAGGCGACCCAAACTCAAGCCAAAGAAACAAGAGCTTCCTCCTACGAAGGCTAAAGTCTTTTCTGATATCATGAATGAACTTTTGTCCAATATTGTTGTTGAGCCCACAGAACAAGCATCCGGCCCAACCACTGTCCCTACTTGCACCGTCCCATCTCCTGTGCCTTCTCCTGTTCGTTCTTCCGTCCCTATACCAAGGACTCCTATTGAGCCTTCCAAAACTACACAGGCTAGTGTCATCGAAGACCGATTTATTTCTGAGACAATTATAACCAAGGTTGCCTTTTTGTTTCGTGTAGTTGAAAAGTTGATCAGAAATGGAGGTTTATTGGCCAAGAGGCTCTGGCAGCAAGTCGAGCGCTGGGTCCTCGCCATGGTAAAATGTGCCGTTATGGAAGTTACCGAGAGTGCAAGGGTATGCTTCGATAAGATTATACCGGTTCGACTTATCCAACAATTTCACGATTCGCCAAGAATTTGTGACGGAGTCAGGAACGATGAACCAGAGGCCGATACCGAGCGGGCAATCAGCGAAAAAGAAGAACCGCTCCAAACAGTAACTCCAGAAATAAAAGAAGGTCAAGAGGGTCAAGAAGAAGAGGTTCAAGAACCTCAAGATCCTCCCGCAGTTCCCTCCGCTCCGATGAAATACCCCGCCTCCACTCCCCCCGCTTCCACTCCCAAATCTTCTCCCAGTTTCTTGAGCCCATCGTTCTCCGGGACAAGGAGCAAAACGGCATTCGAGCCTCGCTCTTTCCGGCTTCCATCGATGTTCCCCATAACCCGGGGAGGAGCCAAGCTAGCGCGGTCACTAGTCAAGATTGACGCTGCCGACACATACGACATCCCATTGGCACCCAAGCCCTTCTTGTACCACTACGTGTCCAATGTCACCGCCAATTGCTGCAAAACCGGCATCTCTCTCTTCAAATGTAAGTCTCCATACTAGCAGCTGTATACAGTACCGCCATACATACAGTACCTCTCCTACCGTAATGTCACACTTCGTTCCCACACTATTGCCACCACTAGCACCATGTCTTGGTTTGGCGGCACACCTTCGACGGCAGATTTGGACGCCAAGGTTGCAGAAGCAACCTCAGAGCTGATTCCTGATGGCGAAGTAGACCTTCCTGTTGCATTGGAGATCACCGACGTGATCCGCAGTAAGAAAGTGGCACCTAAATTGTGTATGAGATGTTTGAAAAAAAGGCTTACCATGGTCCATTCCAATCCCAATTTACTCAAGTCCACGTTGAAACTCACGGATTTGTGTGTCAAGAACGGCGGCCATCATTTTTTGGTGGAGATTTCTTCCAAGGAGTTCATCGACTATTTGATAGATTACGTCTTCAAAGTGCACTACGACACCAAGAAACTGTCGGTGTTCAATAGCGAGGCCAAGCTTGATATCGGCATGCTTATATTGTCTCTTTTGAAGGAATGGTCCCAGTTGTTGAACCTGGTGGGGTTGGGTTATTTGGGCTCCAGATGCACCCAGTTGTTGCACCAAGGCTACGAATTTCCTCAAAGTTCCGAGATCCCGGCCCAGTTTGCTGACGCAGACGTCCCGCCCGACTGGGTAGATGCCAACGAGTGCATGATCTGCTACAATGCGTTCTCGGTGCTCAACCGCAAGCACCACTGCCGTTCCTGTGGCGGAGTGTTCTGTCAGACCCATTCGTCCCACACGTCGCCGCTCGTGTCCCTCGGTATCATGGAGCCTGTGAGAGTGTGCGACAACTGCTACGAGCAAATCAAGCTGAAAAATAGCGGCAATTTGTCCAAAGTTAGAAAGAGCAAACTGGCTTCCGATCAGCCTATGGACGAAGACGAGCAGTTGCGGCGTGCAATAGAGCTCAGCTTGAAGGACAGTGAACAGCCGGTGAGCCAGCCACAGGCTCCGCCTCCGGGGCCTCCTCCGACTAGTACCGACGACGACGACGATGAGATGAAAGCGGCCCTCGCAGCCAGTCTCCGAGAATTCGAACAGCAAGAAGCGGCATACAAGAGCCAAAACCTGGCACCGCAACCCCCTCAGCAGAAACAACATCTGACATTGTATGACAATCTACTTCCCTCTTTGCTGTCGGATGTTCCGCAAGCTAGCTATCCAACTTCTAATCCGCCCCTGTCACAAGATGCCCCGAAACCACAAGCACCTAGACCACTGCATCAGGACCTCACGCAGGCCGACGAGGATGCCATAAACGTGTTTGTTACGTTGATGAGTGGGGTGCGAACCGATAGATCAAAGCAGGCCAATATTCTCTACGACAACCAACTCAACGAACTCCACAACAGGGTGGTCCAATTGAAGCCTAAACTCAACCGTGCCACACGCGAGGCCATCGAACGATACGAAACGTTCTTGGAAATGAACAATAAGATCCTGACCATCACCAGACTTTACGATCAATACTTGGAATCAAAGTTGTCCTCGTTGTACGGCTCGCACAACATCAACCAAGATCCATGGAACTCGCAGCCCCAGTTCGAACCGCAGTACACGGGATACCTAGAGGCCCATCAATCTCAACTGCCCCATCAACTGGCCCAGCCAACTGGTCCCTCCACCCAGTACCCAAGTTACCCTTACTCGCAGCCGCAATACGAACGTGAACAGGTCCAGACTCCTGAACAGTACACTCTGCCAGGTGAAGGCAACAACCCCGTTCCAGAACCTTACAACTATGCATACGGAGCATCAGAGCCACCGGCAACTACATTTAGAGGCTACCCGCTGGAACCTCCAGAGAGCGAAAGCTACACATCCCCAGAAAATCCTTCGCCCAGAAACCCCGCTCTGAACATCTACCCTACTCGGTCTCTATCACCACAAAGCCACGAGCTCAGTCCCATGGAACCGCTGGAGCCTATGGTGCCTCCAGAGCGCCAGAATACTGCCGATGTAGAAGCACGGTTTCCTCCGCTAGAGCACGTGAGCTACCAGCCCAGTGAGCCCACGCCCGCCTTCCCTACAATTCCTACGTCACAACCCAGGGCACAATCGCCTCCAAAAGAAGAAGCATTGATCGAATTGTAGGGTCTCTCTAACAGGGCAGTTTGGAGCGCGCGGCTGGTGGGTGGGGCTGGCGCGGCGCTGACATAAGCAGAATGAAAAATCTTTCTTTCCGAAAGCAACCCAACTAATCTTCTAAGAAGACATTGGCTGACACTTCGATAGCCAGAATCCTTCCCTGCCGGAGACGAATTACACGAGGGTTGCCGCTTGACGTCTATCACTAGAAATACTCACTTTAAGTGAGTACGTAGACCCCCAAACCAACCGCCAGAGAATATTGTGCAACGAGGCATTTTTGACCCTAGCAGTAAATAAGAAAGCCCCAAGAACATCTGCCCCTAGATATGGCCCCTTCTTTTGAGAGCAGCAATGAATTTGATTCAGATATTTTACTAAAGAATCAACCAATTCCAAAAAAGTTGCAAACTTTTGAAAAAGAGTCAGTTGTGGCTAGAGGCTTGCGAAGCAAAATTGAAAACATTGACCACGACTCCTGTGAAGCCGGCGACGAAGACTCCTTCTTTGTTGCGGATATAGGAGCGGTGGTTCGGAATTACCGGTTATGGCAGCAAGAGTTGCCCCAGGTGCAACCGCATTACGCTGTTAAATGTAACACGGATATGCGGGTTATTGAAGCGCTTGCCAGAATGGGATGTAATTTTGATTGTGCTTCGAAAACAGAAATTGACCAAGTTTTACTGTTGGGTGTTGATCCAGGTCGGATCGTGTATGCCAATCCTTGTAAGACCAATTCGTACGTGCGTCACGCCAAGGAGGTTGGTGTCAACTTGACGACGGTGGATAATGTCCATGAGTTGCAGAAAATGAAACGGTTTCATCCCGAGTGTGGAATTTTGATCAGAATCATGACGGATGACGAATCGGCCCAATGTAGATTGTCTACGAAATTTGGGTGTTCGGTGAAGACTGCTGTGGAAGAGTTGTTTCCCTTGGCAAAAGAGTTGAACCTTCGCGTGCGTGGTGTTGCGTTCCATGTTGGTCTGGGAGCAACGGATTTGGACTCAATTTACAAAGCTGTTCAAGATTCAAGAATTCTCTTTGATTGTGGTATTGACCAATTTGGATTCAAAGAAATGAATTTGCTTGATATTGGCGGCGGGTTCCAAGAACTGACGTTCAGCGAGTCGTCTGCCATGGTGCGTATGTCACTTGATAAGTTTTTTTCCAGTGCATACCGGGAGCTTCACCCAGTTGAATTTATCGCTGAGCCAGGCCGGTTTATGGTTGCGAATGCTTTCACTTTGGCTGTCCATGTGATTGCGAGAAGAGACGTCAGAGAAGCAGGATCTGAAGTACAGGCCATGTTGTACGTGAACGATGGAGTGTACGGTAACCTCAACTGTATTCTCTTTGATCACCAGGTGCCTCTGGCGTCTTTATTGACCCACAAGGGCCGTTTTGTCTACGGTTCCGAGCCAGATCCCCGACTCAGCTTTTCAATCTGGGGTCCTACGTGTGACGGATTGGATTGTATTTCCGGAAAATGCCAGTTGGCATTCGATGTGGAGGTGGGCGATTGGCTTTATTTCCCTAACCTCGGTGCTTATACGTCTGCAGCCACCACCTCGTTCAACGGGTTCAAGGGCACCGCAGAAGTGGTCTACGTCAACTCCGAAAAGTGAGTACTAGTTAGACTAGGTAGTAATTATGTTTTGGATTCCGAATTGTAGGTTGCTGTTGAGAATAAAGATTCTACAAAAAAAAGTTTGCAACAAAGACGAAAACGAAAAACGAGAAAAAGCAAACCATACTTATGCCCTTACTACGCGCCTCCCCTGGCTTCATCGGCCACCTCCTCTCTCTCGTCTACTTCCGTCGCTGGGGCTTAGACGTCCTTGCAAAGCCCAATGCTACGCACCGGTGCACCCAGGTCGCACCACATACTCATTCTAGGTTGGAACTCTTCTTTCTCCAACATGTCCAAAGGCTCCAGACAGATCAGCAATGCCCTAAAAGCGCTCAATGACAAACATTCAGGCGCAGAGAACAATGCCACTGATCTCAGCGTGTACATAACAGACGACGGTACCGAGATACATACCAAGGAAAGAGCGGTTCCAAGTGTACCACCCCCAGCTTCGTTCAAGCCTCGTGACAGCGACGTGTTTCTTCCTAACGGGCTCCCCAATTGCGAGTTCCTCAAGGATCATTTTTTCAAAGAGGGGCGTCTCACCGTCGACCAGGCGTCGAGAATCATTCATGATGCTACTGATCTTCTTGCTAGCGAGCCCAACTTGCTTCAGGTTCCAGCGCCAGTGACGGTTTGCGGAGACGTCCATGGACAGTACTATGATCTCATGAAGCTCTTCGAGGTTGGTGGAGACCATGCCACGACATCGTACCTTTTTTTGGGAGACTATGTCGACAGAGGATCGTTTTCCATCGAGTGCTTGATCTACTTGTATGCGTTGAAATTGACGTATTCCGATACGTTTTGGATGCTTCGAGGAAACCACGAATGTCGTCATTTGACCGAGTACTTTACGTTCAAGGCTGAGTGTTTGCATAAGTACTCTGAGAGCTTGTACGAAGATGCGTTGCGATCGTTCGAAGCATTGCCACTTGCTGCCATCATGAACCGGCAATTTTTCTGCGTCCACGGTGGCCTTCTGCCGGACTTGAAGTCGTTGGACGACGTGATCAACATCGATAGGTTCAGAGAGCCACCAACCAAAGGGTTGATGTGCGATTTGCTCTGGGCCGATCCGGTGGAAGATTACGACGACGATAACATGGACAGAGCTTTTGTGAAAAACACCGTGCGTGGATGTTCGTATGCGTTCACCTATAAAGCTTCGTGCCAGTTTCTTGAACGCACCGGGCTTTTGTCGGTGGTGCGAGCCCACGAAGCACAAGACGCCGGGTACAGAATGTACAAGAGAACCAAAACCATGGGGTTCCCGTCGTTGCTAACGATGTTCTCGGCCCCCAATTACTTGGACAACTACAACAACAAGGCGGCGGTGCTTAAGTACGAAAATAACGTGATGAATATCCGACAGTTCAACTCACTGCCCCATCCATACTGGCTTCCTCACTTTATGGATGTTTTCACATGGTCGCTTCCCTTCGTGGGAGAAAAAGTCACCGACATGTTGGTTTCCATCTTGAACATTTGCACGGAAGAAGAATTGGGAGAAGACTCCAACTTTGACACCGACGACGGAGGAGAAACCCCCACTTCTCCCACCACGGTTGCGCCTTCCACCACGTCTTCTGCATCGTCGTCGGACGACATCGAGGCGAAACGTTTGGCGCTTCGCAACAAGGTGATAGCCATCGGACGGGTGTCGAGAATGTACCTGGTGTTGAGACAAGAATCCGAGGATATCGCCCTCTTAAAGCTGATGAACAGAGGAACACTTCCCAAGGGCTCGTTGCTGAACGGCCGCGAGGGGTTGCGCCAGACCATTAGGTCGTTTGACGAGGCCCGGCAAGCCGATTTGGTGAACGAAGCGTTACCTCCAACCAAGGAAGAAAGAGCCCGCAAGGGCCAAGAACGCACCGAAAGGCTCCAGAAGGACTTGGAGAAAGATAACGAAAATCCCGTGTTCCAGAGGTTAATTAGGAGGTTGTCTAGCTAGTACATGAACGTTTATGACCCACGCAGCCGCGCGAAATGTCAAATCTCTTTATGGACCTTCGGCTCACCCACGAGCAGCCCACGCTCGAAAACACCCTCCCGGTGCTGGAGTACAGGGCGTTTTCTCCCGAGCGGTTCTCTGTGGAGGACGAGGATAAACATGTGGTTTACAGTGGAGGATCAGGCTATTCTGTGACGGTTATGGAAAACGACCCCACCACCACCGTTGCTATAAATCCACCGATTGTCCCCATTTTCCAGGCACAAGTAGACATTTATGTCCTCAACAGCTGTTTGCTATTGTGGTCCGCCGCCCACAAGTTCGGAGTGGAGGTTCCCTACCAAAGAATCGTGCTTCATGCCTTGCAACATCAACAAAACCAAGATGTCCTATACCTCCAGTTGCTCCCAGGAGAACAATTGAGCGCCAAAACAGAGTCAGACTACGAGCCGTACATCGAGCTAACCATAAAACCACTGGAACCCCATCTGGACTTGGCAACTTGTCCTCCAGGCACAGATTCCATCGCCGCGATATACGACGGAATGTCCCAATGCTCGGCTTTACATGCCGACGAAGATGGGTCGCCAGAAGACATAAATGGCAACGAGTTGGCCACCGACATCATCCTCAACCAGCTGGTGCTGTCTAGTGCGGATGACTTGGACATTGACTTGGAAGCAGATTGGTCGGCCGAACATCCTGTGGGAGCCGGCATGAGTGTGGATGTAGGCTATGCTTCGATAGCCGGCAGACGAAAAAGAGACGACCAAGACAACCACCCGGCGAAGCGTCGGCTGTAACTAAATACTAAAACAAATACTATTACTTGGACACTGTACTGTGCACATGTCTCACTCACTTTTATTTCGCACCCGATTTAAGTCTGCAGTTTCCTCCTCAGCGATGGCTTCGAAGGAGGCTTTAGAAGTCAGAGAACGACTTTCTCAGCTCACCCAGGGACGTATAATCTCCGAGGACGACCACCAATTCTGGGACCCAATATGGAACACCCAACTCTCGTCCTCCGAGATATTCGACCTCATCTCCCCTCACGAGCTCGATGTGATCAGGACTCAAAACCATACCAATTACAACACCCTAGTGACCAAAGTTGCGAAGCAGATCGTCAGCTTTGGTGAAAAGCGCAACAGAACCACTCTAATTGCCTGCATTCGCATATTAACCAAAATCATACCTCCTCTTTACCACCAACAAGGGTATGGTGAGAGTATCGAACCACAGATATTCTTCGAAACCGAGCCAAGGAACCTCCAAAACACTCTCGGACACAACCTAATGACCTCCTTAATAGACTACCTTTTCCTCCCTGGTTTCACCCTCGAAGAGAATGCTTCCGAACTAGACCTTTGGGAAGCGGGCATTTGCCGGTCCTTCAAGTATACCACGCCGAATTTAGTGCTTGAGGCAAATCGATATGAAATCTTGAAGCTCATACTCACGTTGTGCTCCACCACGTTCTACGGAGATCCCAAGCTGATGGTTCTGAGAGGTTCTAGGTTCCTAACAGTTCTCGTAACCAGCGTTCAGCGGCCCAAATTGATCACTTTGAGTGCTTCGCTTCTCAATGTCTTCTTGCGATGGACCAAGCGGAACTCGGACGAAAGCATGGTTCTCTACGACAACCCGCTGCTCACAGAGCTACACTATTTCTACATCACCAGCGCCGCCAATTTGCTCACGGCTATGCTCGTCTACCCTCTTCCAAGCAGAACCCATCTCGAATTTTTGACGTTGCCAGATGATAAAAGGCCCTTGAACACATGCAGAGCATTCTTCTCCAAGTTCAGCAATGACCAGGGCATATCATTCATGGCGTCGCATTTGATAGCATACCTTCGGAGCAACATGCTACCGAGAGATCAAGCCGGAAGGATGGTGTCTCAACCTCATCTCTCAACTTGGTCCAACCTAGCACTGGTGTTGTTATGGGAACTTATTCAATGTAACCAACACTTCCGGCGCTACTTGATAGAGAGAGATATAAAGGACCTTTTCATTACCTTGTTTCACAACGTGTTTTCATTGTCTAACGATGGTAGCGAGAAAGCTCTGGTGCAAATTTCTGCATACTTTCTTCTATACATGTCTTCGAAAAAGGATTTTTTGATGCCGTTGATGGAGCCTATGGATACTTCGTTCTATGAAAGTCTACCCGCCAGCTATAAACTTGCCATGAAGCCTCTGACCACACGGGACTTTCTTGTGCTGCAAATTTGCAACAAGTTGCTTGCAAACTCATTATACATCACGAAGTCGAAGTCTTTAATCACCTGCCTCGTCGAGATCCTATACAACCTTACCGTTGTCATAGGAAAACCAGGTTTGTGGGACACAGACGATGCCAGCAAAAGACTTTCAAATTATAATTCGAATGGAGGCTTGTCATATGGGGCTTCATTGCTGCTTTGCCAAGTGGTGACAAAGTTTTCTGAAAAATCGTTTTTGGTTCAGGACTCTGTTCACGCTGATTTACTCGCTATAGTATTGCGTGCCATTTGCACTGCAGCCTTAAAGTATCCTGTTCCATCCAGGATGCTAATACTAACCATCCTAAAGAACGAAAAGTTGTATGATCATGTCTGGAACATAATACAAACCATAGAGAACGACGAACCTGATACTACAGAGAAAGAGGTTGACTACTTTAATGATAGCGAAACAGAAAGTTTACCTTCACAAACGCCGGGAGATACTTTCAATTCAAGCCTATTTATTGCCGACACCACGCAAAGTCCAACTCCTGATACTGACTTCGGCCCTGGACCATTGGATAGATCTCGAACCAATCCAGGTGGATTTGATGAAGAGTCAATCTTGGATGCACTTCGACCCCATCCACTCACGGGTATGTCGAAAAGGGCTCGTGAAAAGCAGCCAATGGCACGGCCGTTGCACCGCACCTGGGCAGGTAACGATCCTTTGCATATTATCTTGGCGGTTCTCGTTCCGTATCTCAAGCTCGAATTGGCCGATTTATGGATAAAGCAAGGGAATGAAGATAGAAAGCTCAATTTGAACAGCTTCACCGTCATGAACCGATTGGAGAAAGTGGATTTTGGAAGCATGTTGTCTGCCGCCAGCGTTTCTACCGACTATCTTCCTGACACTTCTTTACCTATGCTCGTCTTCAGCTGGAACAAAATCTCTTTAGCTTGGTACATCTCCTTGGTTCAAAGCGAGTGTTATAACAGCGAAGAGTACGTTCGGAACTATTTGGGAAATTTTGGCAAACTCAGCAAGACCATAGCTTTGTCCTTGACAAGTATAGGAAGGTTTGCCAGCGGATTGTCAGGTTTTGCAAAGCCAGTATTACAGCCCAGCGATTCAGAAGCGGTGAACTCCCATGTCACCGATGCTTTAACTACCACCAATCAATGGGCACGTACTGACATCTCCTCCTTCCAAGTTGAGCAACCACAGGCCACAGGGCTCTTTGGAGCTCTAGCGGCCAAAGTCGGGTTTGGATCGTCGCCCCAAGCTGTCCCAGGCTCTCCCGGAGCCAATGATATGTCGCATACACTCGTTCGAAGAATCAGCGATTTGAGGTTGAGTAACAGTAGCCGAACCAGCGTGTCTTCAATTGCGTCTGGATTGAGTACGCCTCAAGAGGAGCAGGTGCCAGCTTTTCCAAAACTACAATCTAGAAACTCGGTGTCGTCGTTGCATTCTTTAAATACTTTGAATCGTTCACGGTCGAACACCCCGAGAAACTCCATTAGCTTATAATATATTATACATTTTTTACCTGTGTTTTCTTCCCTTTTGTACCATTTGGAACCCATCATCATCGATAATGGGCCCGCTGTCTTCTTCCATATCCATATCGTTTTCTTCCACCAATTGAGGTGCTTCTTCATCTTCATCGTCGCTCTCGTCTGAAACATCAGGATTGTTTGGATCGGCGCTAACCACAACTTTGTTTTGCTGCTGTCTTACAGCTTGCTTGTCAGTCCACTTCTGGTACAACTCGTCGACCAAGGCGTAATCTCTCTGTGCCACCAACCTATATATCCTCATAATCAAATCAGCAATAATGAGAGCCGAGTCGTTGTCGACCTCAGTATCAAACTCATCGACCATTGCGTAGAGCAAAGTCTCCTCAATCAACCCGACGTCAACGAGTTTCTCCTCAAAAAGTTCAATGACAATTCCCGAGATCCAGTCTCGCTTTTCTGCCGAATTGGCTCCTCCCCACGAATTTTCCACTGCCGTGTTGAGCTCATCCCACTTGTATACAGCCATGCATACACCGAGCTCAAACTTTGCCTGCTGCTTTTCATCGCCAAATCTCAACGTCTTCGAGCCGTTTTCGGCCTCGACGTAGTCCGCTACGTCTATATTGGACATACTGGCTGAATTGAAATACTCCACGATTCGAAGAGATGAGGTCGTGTGCAGGCCGCATCGACTTTGGTTGCACCGGTGCGGCTCACTACTGGGTGCAACTACTTGATGGCCAGGATTTCCAGATCCCTATCCAAGGCAGTTTTCACCTCGTCTTCGGACACATTCAAGCTTATCATGCGGTGTCTTTCACTTTGGGTACTTTGCTCGGTCAAAACCCCACATTCCGTAAGCTCTGTGACGATATATGAGAAGTGAGCAATTCGAAGATTGGTCGGTTTTCGAACACCTTCTTTTGGTTCAGTTGTCTCTGCACCGTAGAAGAAGTCGACTAGGCCCCCGTTTTCTGATATGATCAGGTCGAACTTGTGTTTTCCTGTCAGCATCACCAATAAGTTGCGCATTTCGTCAATGACGTCGCCAAGCGAAACCTCTCCGGCTCCACTTCTTTGCATCCTTAAAACTACAGCTCGAAGAACAAGCTTGGCTGCAAACGGAAGACTTGACAAAAATTGGGCCACTGGAGAGTTAATAGTTTCATTAATTGCTCGAGAAATGTGATCAATTTGCACCTTGTATGTTTGTTCCGCAACCTCGAGCTCGTTCAAGTCAGCCGCCGGAGCATTTTTCAAATACTCCTCCTCCGCTATCTCCACAGCCCTTCTGCAGATAGCAAGCGCCCGTCTCGCATCTCCGCTGACACTTGCAACTTTCCTCGAAGCGTAGCCTACCGCATCAGTATCAACAATAACTTTTCGCTTGTTCTGCTTCGTTAGCAGGTCGAGTCGATGTCTGATAATCGTCCCTAATTGGTCGAACGTGTAGCCCACGAACTGGATGCGGCGGAGTCCAAGCCGTGACGAAATCTTGTTTGACAATAGACGCTCTGGTAAGTCCATGGTGTTCGCAACGGCTATCACAATAAGGTGAGAGTGTTGGTAAGTGGGCCAGTTGAAAAAATTGTACATCACGTTTTGCTTTCTCGTTGCTAGCTGATCGAGTTCGTCCATCAATACGACCAAAGGTTTTCTATCGTTGGGCTCCGAAAAGTAATTTTCAAGAAGAAGGGCAGAGTTGGTCGCACTAACCTTATACCCACTTACAAACTCCCATAGTTGCTCGTATGCGGCGTTTGGATTGAGAAGCTTCAATCCATTGATTTCGATATAATCAAAGTCACTCAATTCGTTCATGGTGACCAACTCTCTGAGCTGTGCGATCACTTCTCTAATCGTGGCAGTCTTACCGACTCCGGGAGTACCACTGATATATACACAGCATCCTGATCTCTCTTGAATAGCAGACTCCAAATTCAAGTAGATCGATGCAAATTCTTCCTCCCGGCATGGCATCGACGCTAGTTTAGCCGACGTGTGCAATTTCTCTTTCACGTCTTTGAAAGCTTTAGTGGAAGTATCGAAAAGTTGAGGGGTGTTTTGAGCCTTCTTCGACGGAGACAATGCTTGCATATTGGGAGCATTATCCTTCTTGAGCTTGAGTCGCTTTTTCAACGGCAGAAGCACAGAGTTCATGTACTCCCTCGACTTATCTCGCTGTTTTTTAGGGGTTGAATCCTTGGGCTTTCTGCCCCGCTTTCGTGCATTTTTAGCCGGTTGTGTCGGGGATTGTTCACCATCACCTATTTCTTGTTCAGACTCTGAACTGGTGCCGTCTGACTCAAAGCCGTCGCTCGCAACACTATCTTCATCTGGCAGGTCTGAAGCAATCGCAGAAATGTATTCGGAGGCTTCATGTGCTGATTTTTTTGGTGAAGAGTTTGGTTTTCTGGGCAGAGACTGTTTGGAAGGACTAGACCTAGGAGTGTCCTTGTACGCTGGTTTCACTGTATATCGCTTCAATTGCTCATTGAAATATGCCTTGTCTGTATGGAACAACTTGTAGAACTCTCTGAAGTCTAATTCGTCTGAAAAGTGCTTGCCTGAGATATCGCAGCCTTTGCGACAGAAGAATGTGTTGAACGAATTTGAGTCGTCAACAACCATATCGTTCTTGAACTCGGCATATGAAATCACACTGGCTTTTTCCACTATGTCACACAAGTTTATGTTTTCCAGGTAGGCAGTAATAAATACTTCGTTTGCAGAATCTTGCAGATCCAATGTGTCAATTTCCAGCACTTTCAAAAATCTGTACGCAGCCAAGTCCACGTATCTGAGCATTCCGTGCTCAATATCCTTGATCATGTACAACATGGTGTCATTGCTTCCTTGTACAAGTACGAAATCGCCAGCCTTGATTGTGATTTCGTCGGCAATACGAGTAAGTGAAATTTGCAGAGTTGCGCCACGAGTCCTGCGAGTCCTTCGAGTAGGAGTGGCGGGAGCAGAGTCGCCACCTGTGTCGTCAAAATGCAATTCCCAGCCCTTGAAATCTTTTAGCGATTGTGCCATAGCATACAAGGTTGGTGGAGAGTGAAATCCAGACGCGATGTGCAGTCCGCGATGAAGCGGCTACAACTAGGAGTGAAAGAGGAGCGCAATGGAATTGAGAAAGTGGACAGATTCAAGATAAAGAGTAAAGACAATTTCTAAGCTCATTTTGACTCGTTTAATCGTGATATGCTCTACTTGTAAAGGAGAATTGGCTCTCCAATGTTGACGATCTCTTCCAAGTTCAACTTGAGATCAAATGCTTTCGACAATACAATCTTGAAGATCTTCTGAACGTTTATCAGGTGGCTGGTCGAGCAGAAAATCACCGGCGCCCTCATGGCGCTACCAAATTTCTTGGCCTGCTGGGTGATCTCCACCTGATCTTGCTGCGACTGATCTATGAACTGGTCGTATTTGGTGCCCACAAGGAACGGAATGGCGGTCTTGTTGAAGCCTCGCACCTGGCGATACCATTCCTTGATCGAGTTCAAGGTGGATTTTCGGGTCAAATCAAACATAAATAGAATGGCGACGGCATCATTCGACACCAACGGAAGCATATTGATGAATTCTTTCTGTCCTCCCAAATCCCATATGGAAAACGTGATGGTGGTATTGCGGATTTGGATCTTCTTGTCCATGAAATTGACTCCCAAAGTCTGGATGTAATCTTCGTCAAACGCGCCCTCTACGTATTTAACCATCAACGATGTTTTGCCGATTTGTGAATCGCCTATAAGGCCGATTTTGAGGGCCACCCTGGAGTTAGTATAGTGTTCATGAGTCGATTTTTCGTGGATAATTGTCCCCGTTGACGCAAAAAATTGCACAAAAATCACCTACTGGTTCCGTTCTTCCTCGTCTTCCATGTTTACCTGAACCTGCAGGCGGCGACAAAGTTGGTAAGTTCTCACGTCCCTGCACAAAACGACCCAGGCTAACATGCAGTCTGGACATGCCACCAACCACCAGCTTAGGGCTCCGCGCCCTCGCCCGTCACACTCCTGCATCGCCATGCGTGCAGTCGCGGCCGTGAAAAAAATTGAAAAAGCTTTCCACCGCACTCACTCTATACATAATGGCTGTTGGTAAAAACAAGAGATTGTCCAAGGGAAAGAAGGGATTGAAGAAGAGAGTCGTAGACCCTTTCACCAGAAAGGAATGGTTCGACATCAAGGCCCCAACCACCTTTGAAAACAGAGCCGTTGGTAAGACTTTGATCAACAAGTCCACCGGTTTGAAGAACGCTGCTGATGGATTGAAGGGTCGTGTCATCGAGGTCAACTTGGCTGACTTGCAAGGCTCCGAGGACCACGCATACAGAAAGGTCAAGTTGAGAGTGGATGAGGTCCAAGGTAAGAACTTGTTGACCAACTTCCATGGTATCGACTTCACCTCCGACAAGTTGAGATCCTTGGTCAGAAAGTGGCAATCGTTGGTTGAGGCCAACGTCACCGTCAAGACTGCCGATGACTACTACTTGAGAGTGTTCGCCATTGCTTTCACCAAGAGACAGCCCAACCAAGTCAAGAAGACCACTTACGCTCAGTCTTCCAAGTTGAGAGAAATCAGAAAGAAGATGATGGAAATCATGCAAAGAGAGGTCTCCAACTCCACCTTGGCTCAGTTGACCCAAAAGTTGATCCCAGAGGTGATTGGCCGTGAGATTGAAAAATCCACCCAAACTATTTTCCCATTGCAAAACGTTCACATCAGAAAGGTCAAGTTGTTGAAGCAACCAAAGTTCGACTTGGGTAACTTGATGTCCTTGCACGGAGAAGGTGCCTCCGAGGAAAAGGGTAAGAAGGTTTCTTCTGGTTTCAAGGATGTTGTCTTGGAGTCTGTTTAAATGCACGGTAGTAATACATAAGATGAAAAAGAAACTGTAGTTAAACAAACTGTGATCTGGGGATCTCTGAACTGTATTATTTGGTGGTGGACTATGTTAATGGTGGTTGGCATCGGAGGATTCAATCTTCTATTTTTTATCGCTAAAAAATTACGTAACATATCGACGTTCGGAGGTAATAGGGCCATTGAATACAAAATTCATGGCATTCGTTCTTACCAATTGAATCGTTTCCTATTCAATACTTTGCATATTGTCCGCTACCGAAACATCTCCACAACCTTTGCATTTCTTCTTTCCTGTTTCGTGGTGCCTTGGTTCTATTGTTCCCCTGCAGGCACATAACCGCGAACTTGAAATTTGAACCTTGCTTCAGGATCTAATCTCGAGGAAATCCAAAATCCATCTACCATGGGTGCTAAAGTAAGTAATAAAACTAGTCAATTACTCACAACTACGCGTGGAGAACTCAGAACTACAATTGGATGCTCCAAGCTGCACTTGGTGCCTTCATTAGATGCTAGTGGTGTTCGCCGTACCAACATCGTGGTTGTTTGCTGGCACTATACTTTGCAAGAAAGAGTCTCAATGGAAAGATACTAACCCTCAGGATAGAGATGTTCCCAAGTATGGGCCTCAAGGCGGTCCATCGGGAAACATTGACGATGTCAAAGAGTTCAACAGACAGGCCCAAGTCAACAATACTTCCAAAGTACCGCCCGTGGACGGTTCGAAGAGAAAGCAAGAGCAAGAGCAAGCTCCCAAGAAGGAGAACAAGAAGACCAGTATTCGGGAGCACACCACTTTTTCCTGGAGAAACGTCGGTTTCTGGGATTCCGATACCGTCTCAGATAAGATGGAGGTACTCAAATTGATGAAGCGCATTGAAGAGTATGTGGTGGATCATTTCTACGGAGACTGGTACTGGAACACCTCTCTAGCAATTGGTACATGCTACTTTGCTTGGTTGTTTGCGAAATGGGGTTGGGGTATCTTGTCCCTCGGACTAGTGTTCACGTTCACGACCTCGGTCTATCGTATAGAATTCCGCAGATTCAACCGTGATATTCGTGATGATATGAACAGAATCAACGCCAGCAACCGACTTGAAAATGAATTGGAGACCATGGAATGGTTGAACTCCTTCTTGGACAAGTTTTGGGTGATCTACATGCCTGCCTTGTCTGAGCAAGTTATGTACCAAGCGAACGAAGTGTTGAAGGACCAAGCTCCAGGTTTCGGTATTGAAGCGTTGTCTTTGGACGAGTTCACCTTGGGTTCCAAAGCTCCTCGTGTGGACAGTATCAAATCGTACACCATGAAGGGCCAGGATCACATTGAAATGGACTGGGCGTTTTCTTTTACTCCCAACGATACCGACGACATGACCAAGAATGAAATCAAGAAGAAGATCAATCCCAAGGTTGCCCTTGGTGTGACTATAGGAAAGGCTTTCATCAAAAAGTCGCTTCCTATTCTTGTGGAGGACATGTCGTTTACTGGAAGAATGAACATCAAGTTCAAATTGTATGAGACTTTCCCCCATCTCAAGATGGTTTCCGTTCAGTTTTTGGAAGCTCCTGTCATTGACTACGCTTTAAAGCCAGTGGGTGGTGATACTTTGGGAATCGATATCATGTCATTTATTCCAGGTTTGGCTTCGTTCGTCAACGGTTTGATTCACTCTAACTTGAGACCAATGTTGTATGCTCCCAACTCGTTGGACATCGACGTTGCAGACATCATGGAACAACAATCCAACGACTCCACAGGTGTCGTGGCTGTGACTATCAAGCGGTGCCACAATCTAAAGACGGGCCAGTCTACCAAGTCCAACAGTATCAATCCCTACGTGGAGCTCAAGCTTCTGGCTAACGCTGATGTGAGCGAGAAGACAAAGATCAAGAAGTTGAACAACGACCCTATCTTTGCCGAAACGAAATACCTCTTAGTCAATTCCTTGGATGGAAACAACCTTTCATTCAATGTGTTTGACTTTGTCAAGGACAAGAAGGACGATACCTTGATTGGTAACGTTGATTATTCTTTGGGTGAATTGCTCCAAAAAGAAGAAAGACTTGGTTTGACCAAGAATATCACCGAGGGTGGAAAAACAGTTGGAAAGATAGAGTTTGATCTTCGTTACTTCCCCAGCGCACCTCCTGCTACCTTGGAGGATGGTACAAAGGTGGTTGACACTCAAGCAGAAGTTGGCATTCTTAAATTGAATCTTCACGGAGCCAAGGACTTAGACATTTCTCGCTCTGTTGTGGGACTTTTGAACCCTTACGCCGAGATTTATATCAACAGCGAGTTGACAAAGTCATGCCGTAGATTGAGACAGACGAACGAACCTTCGTGGAACCAGTCTTTCGAATCTATGATTACCCAGCAATCGGAAACACAAGTGCAGGTTTTGATCAAAGATTCAGCAGATGATGAGATTGTTGCCAAATTGGATGCAAGTCTTCAAGACTTGATCTTTGAAACCTCCAGAGGCCAACAATGGATCACTTGTAGTCCACTCCGCGAAGGAGGACCTCACTCACGAATCAAAATCAGTGCTGGATGGAAGCCTCTTAGCATTACCGACAACAGTGTTGTTGACACTCACTTCAACGCTTCTATTGGTGGTCTTAGATTGCACTTGAGGGGTGCCTCTGATCTTATCAACTTGGAGTCTGTTGGAAAAGTTGATCCATATGCTCGTGTCATCGTGGATGGTAAGTTGAAAGCCAGAACCGTCACCATTGGTGAGACTACAGACCCAGTTTGGGATACCGTTTACTTTTTCCCCGTTACAACTCAACATCAGCACTTGTTAATTCAAGTCATGGATGCTGAAACTGAAGGAAAGGACAGAAACCTTGGAAGTGTTGCTGTCAACGTCAACGAGATCTTGAAGAAGAACGAGGCAGGATACTTCTTGGGTTACGACGGTGCCGAGGAAATTCTTGAGCAACCCGTTTTGTTTGATGGCCAGAACAAGGGCTCTTTACAGTATTCCCTTTCATTTATCCCAACCTTGCCTCTTTACACTATTTCACAGAAGGAGGACAAAGCTGGGTACCAAAGACATTTGAACAAAATCAAGAAGGAAGAAGAGGAGAAACAGAAGAGACAAGAGAACTTGTTCAAGAAACACCCCAACGAATATGATTGGGTTGAAGTTGCTGAGGATAATTTGCCCGAGCCTCCTAAGATCGACATGCCTTTGGAAAAGGCCATTAAGTACAGGACAGGAAGCCTTGTTGTGCACCTCCTTGATGGAAAGTTCAGTGATTCAGAATTGTATGTTCACACCTTGTTTGACGACCAAGCGTACCCCTCAGGTATTACAAGTAAAAACGAAGGAAAGACTCTCACGGCTCCTTCAACTTCTGAAGGATTTGTCAGAGATTTGCCAAATTCGAAGCTTATATTAAGACTTGCCAAGAAGGCTGAAGTTGATGATGAAAAAGATATTGTTGCCGAGAAAATTTGGGACACTATCGACGTATTGAAATCGGCGTATCATAAGCCAATTCATTTGCGTATCAATGACAGGAACCAGCTCACTGTGAGAGTTGAGTTTATACCCTCTGCTGTCAAGTTGGCTCCGTTGGACACCATCTTGGATGTGGGCTACATGAAGCTCGATATCCTCTCAGCCGAAAACTTGCAAGCGTTGGATTCCAACGGAAAGTCTGATCCTTTTGCTGCCATCAAATTGGATGGTGTCCAAATTTTCAAGACCGACAAGAAACGGAAGACTTTGGATCCATCCTGGAACGAAGGAGTTGAATTCCCAATGATTTCTCGTTCCAGACAAGTTTTGTTATTGGAAGTGTATGACTGGGACTTGACTCATGACGATAGATTGTTAGGTCGTGCCAATATGGACTTGTCGACCATTGAGCCATTGACTTCTACGCAATTCAGTGTTCGCTTGGACACCCAAGGAACCGTCCACTTGCGTGCTACGTTTAAGCCAGAGTATATCAGACCCAAGTTGAGCTCGACCAGTCCATTACCAATTGATTTGGGAGCCGTTGCTGCGGCACCAGTAAAGATTGTTGGTGGAGCCGCCGGCTTGGCTGGCAATGCCGTTGGTACGGGATTGGGCTTGGCAAGTGACGGTGTGACGAAAGGCGGTATGCTTTTCAAGAACTTGGGCAAGAAAAAGAGCTCTGAAAACGAACGTGGAGGTGAAAGTGGTCAAGAAAAACAACAAAAGGAGCAGAAACAGAAGAACGAGCAGAGCAATGGACATGATACCATCGACGAGAACGGCGAGGAGCATGACGAAGACAGTGACGAAGCTGATAACGATGAAGAAGACGCAGACAAGCATTCCGAGGATGAAAATGGAAAGCCTAAGAAGAAGTATGCCAGTGAAATGCAAGACGAGGCTCCCTCGTTCGATGAAGAAAAACCTCCCAGTGTTAAGGCTGTACCTAATGTTCATGCTGAAATGCTTCCACCTCCTCAGAAGCCGGATGTAGGTGGACATGGAAGACATGACAGTTCCCACACAGACATGAGCAGTGTTATGGATACTAGCATGCAGCTGAGCTTCCTTGGTGAGTCTAGTGCTGGACGCTTTACTATAATTTCAGCACATGGTTTTAAGCAGTCTGCGTTGGAAGTTAAAGTTATCATGAAGACTCCAGAGAAGGAAAAGACTCTCTACAAGCTGAGACTGGCCAAGGGTGATAAGCAGGGTAACTTCAAGTGGAGCGAAACTCTACCATTCAGAGCATACGCCGATGGAACTTTGGTATTTGTATTGAGAGAACACCACAGGATTGGTCGTAGTGTTGAGGTTGGCCGTGGTGAAGTCAGCCTTGAAGCCTTCCAAGAGGAACACCAATTGGCCATCAATGGTGGAACTTTACACGTCAAGGTGAACACTTCAGACTAGTTGTATCAATATATGGATGTACTACCAAGCTATTGTATTTGCAGCCGTGGGCAGGTGTAGCATTTTCACGTGACTTAGGGTTAAGACCTAGAGTCCCGTGAGCGAAAATGTTACACAAAAATTCGGTGCGAGTGCCTGGCGAAAAGTGAGAACCGTGAAAAAATTTATTGAAGCTATATATCGACGTTAGAAATGAGTCAAATTGTATGTATATCGATACGAAAAAGAGTACCCTACAGCACGGAAATAGCAAGGACAGCATTGCGTTACTTTCATATAACCTGAAATGTGCTTTCGTGGCAGATCCCGGTGATATCCTGTGTTGCACATTTGGTTGAAAAGATAAGAATTATCTATTGAATTACGACACACCAGGGTATCTACGCTCACAAGTAACGCTGGGTTGAACCTAATATGTCCCAGTGATGTTTTCGTCGTTGTTCTATAAATTTTTACTAACATTCAGGCTCCAAAGTGGTACGAATCTCAAGACGCTCCAGTCGCCAAGCAAACCAGAAAGACTGCTCGTCCCCAGAAGTTGCGTCCTTCCTTGGTTCCAGGTACCGTTGTCATCTTGTTGGCCGGTAGATTCAGAGGTAAGAGAGTTGTCTACCTCAAGGGCTTGGAAGACAACACTTTGTTGGTTACTGGTCCGTTCAAGGCCAACGGTGTTCCATTAAGAAGAGTCAACGCTCGCTACGTGATTGCCACCTCCACCAAGGTTGACGTTTCTGGAGTTGATGTCTCCAAGTTCAACGTTGAATACTTTGCCAGAGAGAAGACCCCAAGATCCAAGAAGTCTGAGGCTGATTTCTTCAACGAGGAACAGCCAAAGAAAGAAATCAAGCAAGAGAGAATTGCCGACCAGAAGTCTGTTGACGCTGCTTTGTTGTCCGCCATCAAGAAGACTCCTTTGTTGAAGCAATACTTGTCCTCGTCTTTCTCATTGAAGTCTGGTGACAAGCCTCACTTGTTGAAATTTTAGATCTGCCACACAAAATTTCTTCATTCTGTCTCTCGGGGCGGTACCAATGTGTATACTTAATACAGTAAATCGTTACTTTCCAGTAGAAACCCCACGATGTAGTTGCCTGCACTCCCATGCAGGCTTGAAAAATTAGAGCCCATCGCCTCATCGCATCGCATTTTCTTTACACCATCATGTCTGGCTTACTTCCTATTTCCACATACAACTTGGCCCTCAAGCCCTTCAACCCTGCCCCTGCTGTCGAGGAGGACTTCCCAGTGACTATCAGGTTGACTTTGGCTGCTGTGGACCCCGAGGCTGTCGATGACAAGGCCGAGCCATCTACTCTTCGTTTGTTGAAGAGAAGCACTTTGTTCGACAACGATTTCGATGAGGACAGCGAGGATGATGAGGATGAGGATGACGAGGATGACGAGGAAGATGAAGAAGACGATTTGGATGACGAGAAAGATGAGCCAAAGAAGAAGAAGGCTTCCAAAGATGAGGATGATGATGAAGATGAAGATGATGAAGATGACGAAGAAGATGACGAGGATGATGATGACGAGGATGACGAGGATGACGAAGATGTCTCTGAGTTTGTCGTGTGTACTCTCTCCCCAAAGGTTCAATTCCAACAGACCCTCGACTTGACCATCACTCCCGATGAGGAGGTCTACTTTGTCGTCACTGGTTCCTACCCTATTCACTTGACTGGTAACTATGTCGAGCACCCCGCCGACGAGGACTCTGAAGATGACTACGACGACGAGTATGACTCGGAAGAGTACGACTTGACTCCAGATGAGGATGAGTTGCTCGAGGAGCAAGACTACGACTTGGACGATTTGGAGGATGCCTCTGACGTTGAAAACAAGATAGAAGAGTTGGTAGAGGAAGACAACAAAAAGAGAGCTTCTGACGAAGGTGAAGAAGACGAAACCCCCAAGAAGAAGTCGAAGAAGAACAAGGAAAAGTCCGTCAAGTTCAACAAGGAATTGGAACAAGGACCTTCCGGCTCGACCTTGGCCAAGAAGGACGAGAAGGAGGCCCCAAAGAAGGAGCAAAAAAAGGAACAAAAGAAGGATCAAAAGAAAGACACACCAAAGGATGATGACAAGAAGGACAAGTCCGAAGACAAGAAAGAAAAGAAATTCGCCACCAAGACCTTGCTTGGAGGAGTTGTCACCGAGGACAGAAAGGTCGGAAAGGGACCCACCGCCAAGTCTGGAAACAAGGTTGGTATTAGATACATTGGTAAGTTGAAAAACGGAAAAGTTTTCGACAAGAACACCTCTGGTAAGCCATTCGTTTTCGGATTAGGAAAGGGCGAGTGCATCAAAGGGTTCGACTTGGGAGTTGCAGGCATGGCCGTAGGCGGTGAAAGAAGAGTTATCATTCCTCCAAAGATGGGCTACGGCTCACAAGCCTTGCCAGGCATCCCAGCCAACTCTGAGCTTACTTTCGACATCAAATTGGTTTCGCTTAAATAGAGTAGAGACAAGAATAACAAAAATATTGAGAACTAACCAGAGACAAAAAAAGAATTAGAACTCGGATTAACTTTTCAGATTAAAGTTCAGATTAAACTTCGGCCCCTATTGAGCTCGTATAGCACTGAGTCCAACACAGCCCAAAGTCACCGAAAACTACATACGCCGTGACACCGTGTACGCGTTCGTGGAGGTCCAAGTCCCATACTCTCCGAAATCAGTTCATATTGCTCAACTCCCATCCGGCTGGCACGCCCATACACCTCATCTGCCCTAAACGACGCCCACTGGAAATATTTTGACGTAAAAGGCGCAGAACGCGACGCTACTGGTGTGCCCTAATTACAAATACCCGTGTTGTCGGCATGCTACAGACATTTACTGTGCTTACCAGTGGCTTGGCCAGAAAGTCAGCCCAGTATCCCATCCATTTCATAATCGCAACCTCCCTTTTGGCTTCCGCAGCATATTTGGCAGTTGTAGATGAATACGTTCCCGAGAATTTTGGCACTCTGATGGCCAATGTCAGCTTCTACCAGGGTCCCAGGAAGCTGGAATGGGTCAAGGTTCAAGATGGCACCGAGTACGCGAGCTCAGACCATTATGTGGTTGTGCCGCTTCTTTTCAGCAGACTCCATATCGACACCTTGCCCAAGATTGAAGGTACTATCGAGGGCACGGCAGCCAACGAGCGCCTTTTGGTTTCTCCGGCCGACTCAGTCGAAGAAAAGTTGCAGGCTTTGGACAAGATCAGTGCCGGCGGCATCACCTGGAGAGCCCGCAACAACAACCGTCTCGCCAAGTACCATGACTACGTGAGAATTGGCATCGCTCGACTTCAGGCCGCCATCCAGGGCGCCGAAACGTTTGATATAGGCTTGATCACGGTGGCTTATATTGCCATGTGGTACACCATCCTCAAGGTTTTTTACGATATGAGACCAATCGACGCCAACTTCAGGTTGGCATTGGCTACGATTATCTCGTCCACTTTCGCATTTCTTTTCGCCTTGGCTACTACTACTTGCTTTTTGGACGCAAAGGTGCCTCTATTGTCGCTTTCAGAGGGCATTCCTTTCCTCGTGGCCATCATTGGTTTCAAACACAAAGTGTCCATTGCTTTAACCGTACAAAAGGCAACTTTATCCAACTTGGACGCCAAGTCCATCGTTTCCAGTGCAATTGCGTCTCACACCGTGAGCTTGCTCAGAGACCATGTCGTCGTCATTGGTGCCATGGCCACTTGTGCCACCTACGCATCCCATTTGGTGGGTCTCAGAAACTTCTGCATTCTCAGTTCTTTCATTCTCGGCTTTGACTTGTTCTTGGTCTACACTTTCTATTCTGCTGTTCTTGCGTTGAAGGTTGAAATCAGCCGTGCTCGTCGCACTGAATCCTTGAAACAGGCTCTTGAAGAGGATGGTGTTTCGAGCTTGGTGGCCCAAAGTGTCGCCGATCAGTCTTCGAATATCGAGTTTCCCGACCAAGAGTCGTCGTTCAACCCAAAGGCCGTTTCCGTCAAACTTATCGTGGTTGCTATAGTTTTTGGATTCCATGCATTCTCCTTCGGTAGCTCATGGATCTACTCTTCTGAAGTCGGCGACCATTTGTTCTCGTCTGAAACTCCAGTATTCTCCAGCGCTCTTGTTCAACACATTGGCTCGAGCTCAAATGGAACCGTTGTCACGATTGTGGGCCAGCGTTTGTTTATGCCGATGGGTATTTTCGTCCAAGCCGAGGACTTGGTGTGGTTGATTTATGATAAAGTTAGCATGGCTATCAAGGATAATTTGATTCTGAAGTTTTTGCTCGTTGGTTTTATCATCTCGATCGTCATCAATGCCTATTTCTTGAATGCGGCCAGATTCCATATTACTGCAACCAACAAGTTGATTGAGAAGGAAATCTCCAATGGGGAAGCTCGCAACAAGAGAAAATCTTCTGTGGTTCAATTTTTCGAAAAGAGTTTCGCTAAAGGTGGAAACGAGCTGCCAGTCAGCACTTCTGATTCCGATAGCTCAGATGAGTTGACAATCGCTCCAAAGCCTACCAGAAGTCTCGACACTCTTATTCAAATTATGAAGGATGGGCAAGCAAAGGCCTTGTCTGATAATGAAGTTACAAGTCTTGTTGTTGCCGGTAAATTACCACTTTATGCATTGGAAAAACAGCTTCAAGACAATACTCGTGCTGTCGTTGTTCGTCGTAAGGCCATTGCACAAATGTCTGGTGTTCCCTCATTAGACTCTGACCGGTTACCATATATGCACTATGATTATAATCGTGTGTTTGGAGCTTGTTGTGAAAATGTCATTGGTTACATGCCCATCCCCGTCGGGGTTGCTGGTCCATTGAATATTGATGGAAAGTCATATCACATCCCCATGGCTACGACAGAGGGATGTCTTGTTGCTTCCACAATGAGAGGATGCAAGGCCATCAACGCTGGTGGTGGTGTATCGACAGTATTGACCCAAGATGGAATGACAAGGGGACCCTGTGTGTCGTTCCCTACGTTGGCTCGTGCTGGTGCCGCCAAGTTATGGTTGGACTCAGAAGAAGGTCAAAAGACCATCAAAAAGGCTTTTAATTCTACATCGCGTTTTGCAAGATTGCAACATATCAAAACGGCTCTTGCCGGTACGTTGTTGTTTATTCGTTTCAGAACCACTACTGGTGATGCTATGGGAATGAATATGATTTCAAAAGGAGTGGAATTCTGTCTTAAACACATGGTTGAAGAATGCGGTTTTAAGGACATGACGGTGATCTCGGTTTCTGGCAATTACTGTACCGACAAGAAGCCTTCTGCTATCAACTGGATCGAGGGTCGTGGTAAATCTGTTGTTGCTGAAGCCCGTATCCCCGCCGATGTGGTGAAGAATGTTCTCAAGTCAGATGTCGACGCCTTGGTAGAACTCAACGTCAGCAAGAATTTGGTGGGCTCTGCAATGGCGGGGTCTGTAGGTGGTTTCAATGCCCAAGCTGCCAATTTGGTCACTGCTGTATTCTTGGCGTGCGGTCAAGATCCGGCTCAAAATGTTGAATCTTCAAACTGTATTACTTTGGTGAACAAGGTCGATGGTGATCTCGTGATCTCGGTTTCCATGCCATCCATCGAGGTAGGAACCATTGGTGGTGGTACCATATTGGAACCTCAAGGTGCCATGTTGGACTTGCTCAGAGTTAAGGGCCCTCATCCTACCAATCCTGGAGAAAATGCTCGGCAGTTGGCCCGTGTTGTTGCTTCCGCGGTTCTTGCTGCTGAGCTTTCGCTTTGCTCTGCTTTGGCAGCCGGCCATCTCGTTCAATCTCATATGCAACACAATCGTAAAGCGCCAGTCGCTCCCACAGAATCAGCTACGGCCAATGGGACTTCCGAAACGAAAAATATTGCTTCAGCCGATCGTGACCGTCTCTTGCAAGGCTCGGTCAACTGTATCCGCTCATAATACTTGTATTTAATACTGCATCCCTATTGAAAAACAACTTGCTATTGGGCTATATACTTCATAGTAATGTACTACTACGTTTCGCTGTTCCTGCAGACAACTCGGCATCCAGTTATTTAGTCATATTCAATGTAGGTGAGAATTAATGCCCAGTCAAGATGTGGGGGTTCCCATACCCCAAAATACGCCCCATGCCGTGTCTGTGACTCTACCAACATGGGAAGCCACTGTAGGCTACGAGGAAGGTGAAGAGTGGGTTACGAAAAAAATGGTTTCTGGTTACCCTCGTTTTTTTATTCATTCTGTGATCCAAGAATTGGCAGAAAATCTTCAATCCAAATATGGTCGTGAAGGCGAAAGATGTATGGTTTTCCCATCGTATAACGTTGCCAAGCGATGTAGGGAATTTATAAAAGCCTACTCGCAAGAACAGGTTCCGGTTAGAGTGCTTCAGTTGAGTACTCCTCCTCCTTCGACTGAGGAGGAAAAGTCCAGCATTATTGAATCCACCATTGGTATTGTTTTTTTCCCAGTGAATCAGTTTGCTATTGCGAAAAGCTACTGGCAGCACTCTGGAGAGGGAATAAGCTCTCGAATGGCCGAGTACGTGTTGGCTGAACTCTTCCACAAGGACTCGGCCAACTCGCTGCCCCGGCTGTCCAGGTCGTCGTTTCTGAAACAAGAGCTTCAGGCGAGACAGATATTACACAAGTCGCCATCTATTCGTGCTTCAAGTCTCCACGAAGAATCTGACAAGGAACAGGATACCTACATCGAACAAAAGTACGGGAGAGTTCTTGATTTGAAGTTTGAGAAACAGGCCAGATCGGCTTTGAGAAGGAGAATTTGTGGAAAAGTAGACAAGTCCCACAGCCAACAAGAGGAAATGGAAAAGTCTCAGCGGGGAAAGAACTTGAGTGAAACGGACGTATATTTATACCCCACGGGGATGGCTGCAATCTTCAATGCACACCGGGCTCTCTTGGCTGTGGTTGATGAACCCAAAATATCAGTTTGTTTCGGGTTCCCCTATGTAGACACCTTGAACGTTTTACGCAAGTTTGGACCCGGTGTTCATTTCTTGGGTCTTGGTGACGACGAATCGTTGGCTCAGTTGGAACAGGATTTGGAGAGCGGACAAAAAGAGATCATGGCTCTTTTCTGTGAATGTCCATCTAACCCTTTGTTGAAGACTCCAAATTTGAAAAAAATCAGATATCTTGCCGACAAATTCAACTTTGCTGTTGTTGTCGACGAAACAGTGGGCAACTTTCTCAACGTACACGTCTTGCCATACGCGGACATCGTTGCTTCCTCGTTGACCAAGGTGTTCTCCGGAGACTCCAATGTGATGGGTGGCTCATTGATACTTAATCCTCTGTCTTCGTGGTACGACAAGCTTAAGAAGTTTTTCAACGAAGACTACGAAGACTTGTTTTGGGCCAAAGATGCTTTAATCTTGGAGCGTAACTCTCGTGATTTTGCAGAGCGCTCGGCCAAAATCAACGAAACTACCGTGGCCGCAGTTAAACTTCTTAGAGCCAGTCCATTGATTGACAGGCTTTATTATCCAATGATCTCAGATACGAAAAAATATTATGATAAGATCAAGACACCCAATGGAGGTTATGGCGGTTTGGTTTCGTTTGTCTTCAAAGATCCAGCGGATGCAGTAGCATTTTTCAATGCCGTGAACTTGCATAAGGGGCCATCTTTGGGAACGAATTTCACATTGGCATGTCCCTATGCTATTTTGGCGCATTACCAAGAATTGGACGAAATAGCCCAGTGGGACATCGATAGGAACATCATTCGCATAAGCGTGGGTTTGGAAGATAAGGATGAGTTGTGTCTGACTTTGAAGAAAAGCTTGGACGCAGCCGCTGCCCAGCATAAATAGTAATGTCATTATATGTGGTATATTCGTAAGAATCTATATGAGTGATATCATCCGGGGTACCCTACATGTTCACATGGCTCTGGTGGAGGTCCTGTAATTTCCTCGTGAACAACTGTTCCCACATACCAGTATTTGCGGTGACTGTTATAAAAGTCCTGCCAAGTTTGGATGGCATCACTAGCTTCTTTTTCGTCAATTTCTCTCAAGTCGTAAGTAAATTCGTCGGGCTTGCCGAAACATCCCGTAACCCATGCTCTAGCAGCATCTTTACCCGCAAATTTCGAATATGGTCCTCCAGGGCCATAAATCGACCTTGATACAGAAACGTCGTAGACACTGCCGTTGATAGCCACGTATAATGGAAGTGCTTTGTTTTGTCCGTCGTACTTCGCCAACTCGTCAAGTGTAAGATTGACAAAGTTATTCCTCATTCTAAATGTTAAATAAGAGGGATTGATCCATTTTCCATCATAGCCCCAAGTTGACGAAGAGGTGAAAAACCACGACAAAATGGCGTTAGCTAGAAGTAAGCCACTGATGACCCTTGCTACATCGAGTATACCGAAAGAGCGCCATCCTACCTTGTTGTGATCATCTCGTGTATCGTTTTCCATAACTCATCAGTTCTAACAAGTTCAGTTATTCGCAGTCGTATGTAGAATACGCA
This sequence comes from Meyerozyma sp. JA9, assembly GCA_003676015.1. Classification (NCBI taxonomy): domain Eukaryota; kingdom Fungi; phylum Ascomycota; class Pichiomycetes; order Serinales; family Debaryomycetaceae; genus Meyerozyma; species Meyerozyma sp. JA9. The sequence goes on along the minus strand of NSDU01000002.1, from coordinate 546,756 downwards.
GTACTAGTAACATTTTAAATACATACTAAATATAATACTTTCTGTAGACTAAATCCCAAACTAGTGCATGAAGAAAACCTCGTCGTTGAACTGATTTGCGTTACTGTTGGTGAAGTTAACTCTATTTGAATCATTGCTGATTAGGTCTCCCCAAAACTCATCGTTAAGAGCTCCGAAGGAGTCGCTCAACCGTTCAGTTTCCAGCTGATTCTGAGGATAGTTGAGCTGTCCCGATAGGCGGTCCATGTGCCTTGGCAGAAATGTCATGTTGTGGGAAATCGGTATGGCTCCTGTCAGTTTTGGGAAATAAGGTAATTGCGTTTCAATTCCCACCGGGGGAGTGATGTTGGTATTCGATCGTGGTACATTAGCGCCCGTGTTTGGCGTACCATTTGCTGAGTTGTTTTCTCTGGTGTTGGATTCGGGAGCGTATCTGTTTTCTAAAATGGTTGCGTTAGGATTATTCTCCTTGTATGATGCAGCATAAAGCAAGTAGTCAATAGGAACTTGGGATTTGTATGGAGCTCCACTAGCTGTCGTGATAAGTCCTCCTACATGTGGTTTGGTGACCAAGGATTCCATTTCCTCTCTTGCCCTTGGATCCACGGGCTTGAAGTTTTGCGGTGTACCACCGTTCTTTTGCAAAATGTCATTTACCTGCGATACGTAAGTTTGAATGAACAATTGCAAAACAAGCCTTGTCTTCTTCAAAAAATGGTTCAATGGATGAAGAAGCGACGCCTCGGCGAAATTATCGTTAAGCTTTTGTATGACTTGAATAGCTTTGCGAGGGACAAGATCTTTCTCGATGTGCGAAGGTAACAGAAGAATGAGATATCGAAGCCGCAATAACATTCCAGCCGTATAGATGATTCTTGAAGCGTAGCATAATGGGATGGCTGCCAACTCTTCTATTCGGAGCTGGTTAAATTCTTGGATCGAATTGAGGCATGCAGTTGTACAATTTACAATCAACTTGACAGCTTTCTCGTTTAGATGAACATCAGTAGCACTGTTGCTGTCGTAAATGAGAACTTGACTCAAAATCGGCTCGTGCAAGTAAGCCTCCACCGAATAGTAGTAAGCACGGTAGGCATGGTTCGATTTGGAAAGTTTGGACTTGATCAGAGCAAGCACATTTTGCATCTCATGAACAATATACACAGAAGGATTATAGTCCCTTTCCGACACTTCTGGGGCGTGCACTATGTTGTGAATGCGGTCTAGTTGATGGTTGAGTCTCAGAAACACGGCAAACTCTCGCCATCTTTCATCGGTACTGCTTTCAAGCTCAGCACAACATTTCTCGACAAAAGGAGTCCACTTGACAAAGATGCTTCTTCGAAGGATGAGACAGAAACTGACGGTTATGCTGTACAATGTCATCACCAATCTACGATACTCTGTATTGGCCAGGCCCGCGTAACCTTCATTAAGAGGGTCCTTGTCGGAGCCCACGAAACACTCTTGTGGTTTGGCCACTATGCCCAAATCATGCAACAACGTCACCGATAGTATGTTCAAGATATGATAGCGTCTGTTTCTGAACATCTCGGGATTATTGTACCACAATGATAACAACACAAGACACTTGATCAACTCCACAGATTTGGTTCCTGTCACCATGACTTCAATGGAAACTCCCATGGCCGCGATATTCTCAATGGTGAGGGCCAAGTCCTGGTCAATGGGACCGGGGTGAACCGAATTGGTAACGGACATCACACAGTTGAACAAAATTGGCTGCTCGATACGAAACGCATCCACTTCGGTGACAGCCGGGACGACGACATGGGGATGTTGCGGGAACATTTTGGTGTTGTAAAGGTCCATTCTTTTGCTGGCTTCTTCGATAGTCATGTAGCCCTGGGATACAACATCTTTCTTGTAACCGTCGTGGAGTAGCGAGTTGCGGCGGTCTGCCGTTTCCTTCAATTTGTGTGCAAGCTCATTGAGATTGGTGTTGGACTGGGCTAGCACCGCTAGCTCGCTTTCGAGATCACTTTTAAGTACAAATCCAAGGGATTCAGTTTCAGAAATTAATGGTGAGATCCCGATGGGCGAGCGGGTTGCGGAGGAGGACGTTTGTTGTTTGAGGATCCGCACCTGTTCGGTCAATCTGGCGATGGTCTCTTCTTGTTTTGCGATGATATTAGCGTTTCCATTGAAGTGGGCGTCTGTATCGAGCAGCTGGTGGTCCAGGTAGTTGAGTGCAGACTCGGGAGCTGGGCTTGCGTCATGCTTTTTCTTTTTCTTTCGCGAGTGGCTGTAGTCCACCTCACATTTGCGCTTGGCGTTGAAACAACGAAGACATGGACCGGAAGGATTACGTTCGTCGGCCGGGGTGCATTTTACTTTTAAACCATGGCAACTTTTGCACGCCACGGCGGTTCTGGTCGATTTCTTTTTTCCTGGAGGGGTGGAAGACGCTTCTTCCAGGGGCAGCCTGTTGGTCATCGTAGGTGCAATCTGCTACCGTAGCGAGCCGAGCCTCTGATAATGGCAAGGGGACGGAGAACCACTTGCTCTGGAGTTGTTCAGGGATGCAAAAGACCGGAATCTCTTGACAGGTTCGAGTAGTCGGGTCTCAGACTAAGTAGGGGCCGAATTTATGGGATCAAAGAAAAGTGGTGTCGATATTACCTATAGCCCGGAATCTAAATATTAAATTGTTGCACGTCGGTTACCTTCGGCCGATGGATTCGGGTCTATGCAGGACTTGCCGGACCGGCATAAGTCAAAAGAAGTGGTTGCAGGGAACAGAATTTGAATGAAATGGGGTGAGGAAAAGCTTTTTTGGGGGTAGGGGCGCGGGGATGGTTCTGTTGGGCGGACGTTTATGCGGGTTATATTTCGTTGGTAAGGTGTCTCCACAGTTGGGTGCGGGATCGGCTTTCTCTTGCAGCACGTGAATGCGGCTGCGAGGCTGCAAGGCTGCGAGGTTGCAATTGGTGCATGACGCCACCACCTAGTGCATATTTTGACGTGGAGTTGGGGCATGGCTCAAAAGTGCTACGATGGCCAAAATTGAGCGGCATGTTCTAACCTTCCTTGAGCAGCAACCGGAAACGCGGGTGACAGTAGAACACGTTGGATTGACCCGAATTGCGCGCGGCGTGGCATAGTTTGGTGTTCTCGATGTTTCCTGTCAAATTCGCAATGCATTATCTAGTGCCGAGATGTGCCGCACCCACCGAATTTGCATAAGTTGCAAAACTTAAATTGTGTGGTCAGGGTTTGGTGCAGCAATCAACGGTTAAGGTTGCTGACGGACGGGGAACTCTATTTGTGGGGTGTGATGCGTTTACAATATTCGGAAATTTTGCAAACTTTATTTTTGCAGCAACGTGCGGCATGGTTGTGATTCAACAAGAATAACCTTTAAACCCTTTTGAGTCCTCCATTTCTTCCGTGCTTCCGCGTTCTCTTCCTCTCTTCCTACCTATCTCCCTCCTCCTTCCTCGATCTCACATTGCCGTATGCACCCCGTATGCACTCCGCCGGTCTGCACACAGTGCTCTCGAACCAAGTGGCTTCTTTGATCTATGGCCCACAACCGAACGCTGTTGGGCTCAAAGTGGAAAGCAAAACCGGCCGGATTACCCCTCTACAAGGAAAAGCCGCTTGCTGTATCGCAGAAACGAAACAAAATTGTCATGTTGTTTAAAGGTTTCTTGCTTTCGTTGGTGCTCTACTTGGGTTTCTACGCGGTAACCAATCGTAAATCTACGACTCTGTGGTCCTCCAGACAGGAAGAAGTGCGCCAGGTGTTCTTGGAATCGTGGAATTCTTACCGAAACCATGGCTGGGGGACCGATGTATACCATCCAATTACAGAAACAGGTGAGAATATGGGCCCCAAGCCATTAGGCTGGATGATTGTCGATTCTCTCGATACCTTGGCTATCATGGACCTTCCTGACCAATTGAAGCAGGCCAGAGACTGGATCAAGACAGACTTGAACTACCATTTTGACTACGAGGTCAATGTGTTTGAAACCACCATTCGCATGTTGGGTGGTCTCTTGTCTGCCCATCATTTGACGAAGGACGACTTGTATTTGGATCGAGCCGTGGACCTCGCCAATGCCCTCATAGGAGGTTTCGAAAGTCCCACTGGACTCCCTTACTCGTCGGTCAACCTCCTAACAGGCAAGGGTGTGAAGAATCATGTCGATAATGGAGCGTCTTCCACAGCAGAGGTGGCTACACTTCAATTGGAATTCAAGTACTTGGCCAAACTCACGGGGGAAGCCATGTTTTGGGAGAAGGCTGAAAAAATCATGGAAATTCTCGATAATAATAAGCCTCAGGACGGCCTTGTTCCTATCTACGTTAACCCAGACACTGGGAAATACCAGGGAAGTTTAATTCGTTTGGGCTCGCGTGGGGACTCGTACTATGAATACTTGCTCAAGCAGCATCTTCAGACAAAAGAGCAAGTTTACTGGGACATGTACAGAGAATCAGTTGCTGGAGTCCAGAAGCACTTGGTACGCAAAACAGCCAAGAGCGGGTTGACGTTCATAGGTGAGCTCGAGCGTGGTATCGGAGGACCCTTAAGTCCGAAAATGGACCATTTGGTCTGTTTCTATGGCGGGCTTTTGGCAGTTGGAGCCACCGGCGGCCTCACGTACCAGGAAGCAAAGAAGCAGCCATTTTGGAACGAAGAACGAGAATCTCATTTTAAGCTAGGCGAAGAATTGACCTACACATGTTACCGCATGTATAAGGATGTCCCCACTGGATTGTCACCGGAAATTGTCGTGTTTAACGAGGAAGATAATGGCCAACCCGACTTTTTCATCAAGCCGTTGGATAGGCATAATTTGCAGCGACCAGAAACGGTGGAATCTCTCTTTTACTTGTACCGGTTGACGGGCGACGACAAGTATCGTGAATATGGGTACGAAATATTCCAAAGCTTTGTCCAGCACACCAAGGTTACCAATAGCCAAGGAGAAGTGTCGTACACCTCGCTAGGCGATGTTACCCAGATTCCACCAAGAAAGCGCGATAACCTCGAGTCGTTTTGGTTTGCCGAGACCCTCAAGTACTTGTATCTTCTCTTTGACGAGAATAACAAGATTCCACTTGACCAATACGTCTTCAACACCGAGGCACATCCATTCCCAGTGTTCGATCCTGAACCCTTTGCGACGGGATGGAGAAGGCAGTTTACGAAAGTTGACCAGGAAAAGCAGATGGAGAGTCACAAAATCAGCAAGAAACCACCGCAAGCAGCACCCGCTAACAAGCCGTTGGAAGAACAGGAAAAGGAAGCTGTGAAGGAGAATCCAGAGATCAAATCACCACCTAAGGTGGCACCCAAGGTGGAGTAACTAGACTACGGACAGGGGATGAAACCAGAATGATTCAGACCAGACGAAAGTTGATAAGCTATAGCTGGGCAGATAGCTGGGTTGATAGAGTGGATTTTTAGATTACGGACCCATTGAGACTCGATATAATACCAAGACAAACCAGGCTGCTTACAATGGGACATAAATGGATGTTTCAAGAAGTTCCAACAGAATAACTATGGTCTCATCCAACGGCATAGCAGACTCAGTCTCGCAGGACCGTTGTTCGTAGCTAATTTTGCACCCGAACATCAGCACCAGGAGGAACGGTCTGCACACTAGATTACTCAGCGGGTACCGCGGGGAGCTTTTTGTGTCACCTCACCCAGTGACGTAAGAGATTTTCCTCCCGATCAGCCATAACAAGAGCAGATTCCGACATGTCTAGCGATGTAAGTATTGACGTGCGCCATTTTCCTGGCCGTTCTAAACCCTGGCGGCGGCGAGTTTTATCGGAACTCCGAATTCGGCGTGTTTGTGGAACGCATACCAAATTAACCTTTTCTACGTTCAATTACGTCATTCCTAGATACTAACTACAGCTGAAGTTGACGTTTGACTTGGAGCCCAATCCGTTCGAGAGATCGTTCGCAGACAAGAAGGACCCTGGGACCAAGAATAATGGCCAACCACGATCCGGCTCCAATAAGCACGATCTCCAGATCCCCAATATCTCCAACATCGATGCTACGAATCAGAAGCTTCCGGGCATAACACCGCCTCTACTTACCCCAGGCGGCCGCAAACTCCCCCCCTTGACTATGAGTGGGCACATGCTGAACCCAGGTACTCCGGGCATCAATTTATGGAACAGTTTGTTGACGGCTACCAGCCACCACGACGGGCCGCAAGGACAAGCCGGAACTGTTCCTGCTCCCGGAGCCAACCATGCGTCGTCCGAGGAGGCAGCGGCAGCTGCTAGCGTGTCCCACCAAGGACAGGCCAACGATCTTCATGACTCCAATCCACAGTACAACCAGTTTGTGACAAACTTGAGAAATTCGGGTCTCACTCCCAACGAGTCCAATCTCAGATCGGGGTTGACTCCGGGGGGCATCAACCAGCCCGGGTACCAGTTTGCGGGACAAGTACAGTACTTGAACAACCCGGGAATGTTGGCGAACCCGATGACGCCAGGGTTGTCCAGCTTACTCGGCTACAATCAAATTCACCCGGAAGAGGTGCAGAACACCAGTGGTGAAACTCAGGCAAATAACAGTACCCAGCATCCGTCTGCGGGCGTGGGGTCCCAAATTCAGCAGGTAGCACAGCCGCAAGAGGCCCGGCAAGAGAACGCCAAGAAATCTCCACCAAAGCGCAAAGCCAGTGTGTCTGAAAAACAGCAAAAGAGGAAGAAGCCCGAAGACTCGAAACCAGCTACCAAGACGGAGAGCAGTTCTGACAAAGCCAGTGAGAGCCAAAACGAAAACGAAGACAAGCGCAAGGTTTTCCTCGAGAGAAACCGGGTTGCTGCCTCGAAATGTAGAAAGCGCAAGAAGCAGCTCATGGTGAAGATGGAGGAGGAGTTGGCGTTTTACTCGGCAGGGTACCGCAATCTCTCGTCGCAGGTGACCCAGATCAGAGACCAGCTCGTCAATCTTCGTGGCGTCATCGTTGCCCATAAGGACTGCCCCAAGTTGGCTGCAACCGTAGGTGGTTTCGAAGAGCTACAGACTGTGCTCCAAGAGACAAACTATGTGATCCAGATGACGTCTCGCAGCGGAGTCAATACGGCGCTGATGCCCACCACGATTCCCACCACCCTCAATCCCACTCAAGAGGCGGAAATACGATCAACCCAGCCGCTTCCGTCGTCTCTTCCGGGTTCAGTGGCTCCCCATCATATTGGAGGTAACCAAGACGAGGGCCGCGCGTCCACCAGGGGCTCTAGCGACACGATACCAACCGAGGCTAGCGCGGGAATCACCCCGACGGCGGGCGGGCATCCTATCTCGAGCCACCACAGCCTCACAGATTTGCCGGCGGCTTCCCATGCGTCAATGCAGAACATGCAACTAGATGCCAACCATGGTGGAGACTTGCGGACCATTAACAGTATGTCCAACCTTACTGCCATGGGAAGGCAGCCCACCGCATTCCAAAACGGAGGCTTTCGTCCGGCTGCTAGCATGGTTGATTTGGGCCAATTGAATGAGCAGCACCTGGCCCAGCACAATTTCAACGTCGATCAGCGGGGATATGTTGGATTGACTCAATCCCAGTCATAAATTATGCCAAATCTGACTACGTATTTATAGAGTAGTTCGAGCTATAACTTCTATGCCATACATTTGTCGTAGGTCTTACCCCAGCCTTTGTTCGGGCTGTGGTCCATCGCGCGCGTCGGATCAACAAACTTTGTCAATGGTGGTCTCGAAAGCCCAGTTGGACAACCTAGAACTTCCGCCGCTTCCGAGTACCTCTCGGAATGGCGACAAGCACACCAGCAATATACACGTGGATGAGTTTTCCAGGCGTAATCTCAAAACCATTCTACATTTGCTAACGGGCGAACTCAAGCTGAGAGGCACCAAAACCCCACATGTATTTTTACCGTTTCGATCTCGGATAGACGACCACCAATTGGAGCTCTTTCTACAAGCAGCTTTCCCAGGGGGTACCATCGCTTCGGAAGAGGTACTTCGTCGGATAGTGAAGGAGTACGATGAGTTTACTCTCATTTGTGCATTGAAGTATCTCTGGAGTAGGTTACCGAATCACGAGATAATAGGCTGGGATGTGTACCTTGAGTTCAAAAGAAAAGAGGAGGAACAGGGTTTCCCCAGAACTGCGTTCCTCACAATTATGCCCAAGTGTCTTTCTTCACCGTCTCATGCTTCCATCGTGTACGACTTTTTGGATCTCTTGGTGAGTATAGCGTCCAACTCCCAATACAACTACCTCAGCGGCCGCAAAATAGCCAAGATGTCCAGTTTGTGGGCGTTCAATCCATCCAGAGAACGAATGAAATCTGCATTTTACGACGCAACCTTAGACCGAGATCACAGTTTCATCGATGGCCTCGATAGGTGGAAGCAGTCTTCCGGTGCCTTGTTCCACTTGCTCTTATCTTTTTTGCGGGCAATGCTTCCGGAAAATGATATGGATACATTGAAACTTCCCAAAACTCTTCAGTCGTTGCTTATCTCCAATTCATACCCTCCACTTGCAAATAACGACTCGGTGAAGTCGATGATCAAAATTCCGTGCGTTCTCCTCAAGTCTACCAAACCATCAGAAAATGTGTACGAGTTATTGAGCAAGGTCAGACGCACTATAAAGTTCGACAAGAAGGATGACTTTATGTCGGTGGAAAATTACACGATTCTTAAAAACATATTTAAGAAAGGCTCCACAGCGGACATCGTAGCATCCCTCAGTGAAGAGTCCCGACGCATAATGGGCCGCTTAACTGATATTCTGGACTCTTCCGACTACGATCTTTATCCAGGGTGGGCCCCATTCGGTGGGAAAATAGATGAGAATATTCCACTTTTTTCTGAATTGAAAATCCAGGACGTCACTATACAAGACTACTATATATGGACGTGGCTATCGTCGCTTGGCTCGGACCAGCATAGTACAATGAAGCGGAACTTTGGAAGATCTTTGATCGCGGAAGTAGAGGTGCTTGACCAGAGAAAGTGGATCGTTGTTTCTGAGCAAATTCTTTCTACAGAAGATTATTTGAAAAAGTTTGAGACCACCCCCACAGTTCCACCAAAAGACCGTGTCACATCCAATGGGAGTCACAAGGACATGCCGCTTCCTCCACCTCCACCTCCTCTGAAGGATGCAAATGAACCACTACCAAAGTATTACTTTGGAGGAGACAGCGATGCTGGAACAATGGATAAGTCAACAGATGATGATTACAACTTTCCAGGCCAGATTCAGAGCGATGAACTCGATGAATACAAAAAGTATTTGGAGTCTCTCAACGACTCTGACGAAGAGATTCCTACTAAAGACTTTGCCGAAAAACTAAACATCAAAACCCATGAAAAGGAGCTTCCAAAGCAACCAAAGAAACAAAGACATCGTCCACCGCCACCCGACGTCCCTGTATCACCGGTAAGGAGCCACGCAGCTCCAGTAGGTGAAGGCACGGCGCCTAGTGCTACGGCTCATCCCCATGCTGCTCATCCCCATGCTGCTCATCCCCATGCCGCTCATCCCCATGCCGCTCACCCCAATGCTACGGGTCATCCTAACGTAACGACTCAACCTGATACCACAGCTTATCACAACTTCGCCGCACCAAATGTCCAAACTCAAATGATGTATCCTCCTCAGGCTGTGCCCCAGCCTCACCCGACAGAATATCAAAACAACTACAATCACCAGCCGAATTACCCTTCAAATGAGCATTACTCAGAACCATTTGAAGCTTATAGCACCCCAAATGATCATCAGGATCAAGCAATCGCCCAAGAGCCCTTTGAGAACTACCATGTGAACGTGGAGGATCATGAGCGGTCACAGATCACTCCTAAGGACCTAAATGGAACTGTTCCTCTCGGTCAAGAGACTATTGTAAATAGCGCTGAACACCACCCGCAGCCTCCATCAGCTCCTGGCAGTCCTGATACGAAGGAGAAGAAGAGAAAAAAAAAGAAGAAGAAGTCAAGAAAGAGTGAGGATCCATCAATGCCTCCTCCTTTGATGCCATCTGGGTTCTTTCCTCCTGGGCCACCTCCAAATTTTATTCCAGACACTCCAGAGGGCAGCTACTTTCCACCATACCCAGCTCCAATGTTGCAGGAACCTTTGCAAGAACCTATGCCAGAATCCAATGATCACGAAAAACGGAAAAAGAAATCCAAGAGGAAAGACGGTTCTGTATCGCCAACAAGAGAAAGCAGAAATAATGCTTCCCCTCAATTAACGCAACCTGGAAATGGCCAACCGGCTTTAATGACTAAAGACTCTATACCCACGATAGCAGCACCCACGGAAGATGAAACCAGGCCTCCTTTACCTCCATCCAAGGATACTCATCACGAACAGCAAAGAGCGAGAACTCCTGAACACTTGCGACCAAGGACCAAACAGCAACCGACGATGTCATTGAACCTTACCACTAATGTAGGCTCTTCGCCAACTTTGTCTGCTTCTGGTACACATAATACCCACCAGCCGCAATATGGATCGAGTCTTTCTCCACTGCCAGTATCAATCGCCCAACCTAATCAACCTATGTCAAGTTCTGATACAATGAAGCTGCAATCATTGAGTCCACTGCCAAGACTTCAACAAGGCTCGAGACCAACATCGTCATCTCCGCAATTGAGACTGCAAGGTTCTTTTTACTATGATTCATCGAGCCGTGGTCCTTCTCCACAACACCATCAACAACTTCAACAACCTCAACAACAACCAACCCATGGGTATAATAGTCCGAATCTTACAACCCCCATGCCACAAGGACCAAGAATGCCACCTCTTTCATCCTCACCTCCTGTGAAGGGCCACCATCATCATCAACATAAAAACCATCACCAGCAGGCACCGCATCAGCAATTTCCACAACAGCAACCACAACAGCAACCACAACAGCAACCACAACAGCAACCACAACAAATACCACAACAAATACCACAACAAATACCGCATCAAGTACCGCATCAAGCACCACAGCAAATACCACAACAAGGTCTTCCCCAAGGGCAAAGTTATTCTCCGTTTCCCCAAGGATATGCCCAAGCACCGCAGTCGTACTCGTACGGCCCTCAACTAGGTTACAACCCTGCTCCACCACAAGGATATGCCCCAGAAGCTCCACAAGGCTATTCGCAAATGCCAATGCAGAGCTACCCTCAAGGACCCCAAGGACCAGCCCAAGGACCACCCCAAGGGTATCTTCAGCCTCCGCCTCAAGGTCACCATCCAGGACCACCTCCAGGTTTTTCTCAGCCTCCGCCCGCAATACAACAACCATACCAACAGCTTCCACAGCAGCCTGGACAGCCTCCTTACAATCAACAATCATACCCTGGAGGATTTCAGCAACAACCTGCTCCTTATGGGCAAGCTGGACACCAGCGACCACCGAGGAATACAGCGGGTGATTTGGCTGTTTTGAATATGCCTCAAAGTCACAAACACCATAAAAATCAAGGAACTAACAAAGCCAGCTTACGGGCAGCGTTCAACCAAGGATCATTTGGTATTTGAAGTAGCAGGACCACCTATATGATGTATTCTTCAATCTGCATTTGCTACAACGTGTCTTTTGATGTTGTGTCTTGATGAATAAATAGATAATAAATACTTCGGTACAAGAGACTTCAATACTCAGAAAGACGCAATTTCTTTCCAATTTCTCTCACCGAGAACCCCGCATTCATCTTATTGAGGAACGGAGGCTCAGGGCTAGGACCTCTAGACTTGATGTCTTCTTCTCCCATATCGAAATAGCCGTATCCTCCCAACAATGTGGACAACGCCGGTGATGGTTTTGCTGGGGTAGGTGCAATAGTTACACTTGGTGTCGCTTTAGATGCTTTAGGTGAAGTTCTGATCTTGGCTTCAATTGGCGCATTCGTAGGTCCATCATGGAGTTCCTTGAACAAGCGATAAACCTCATTGAAATAAGACTCAAGAGTTACCAAGAAACGTTCTGTTTGTCTATGCTTCGATGCTGCACAGATAGAAATCGAATCGTCTTTGATAATGTAACCTAAGCCAAAACCACTAGCTGATACAGGTCCAAATCCAAATAAACGCAACGCAGGATTTCCACAATTGGATGTAGAAAGAACTGTGTTGTTGAGTTTGTCCCACCCAAGATCGCTGAAGATGCTTGGGAGTTCCCTTAAACTCGATTCAGAAGCCTGGTTCACCACTGTTTGATCCGAAGAGTGAGTCTCATTGTCATCCTCAACGAGAGTACTGATAGATGCCCTCTGGTTCTCTGTGGTGATAGTGTCGCTGTTGCCCATTGCAAGGGAATTGAACTTTTCAATAACTTTCTCTTGGGATGTGGTTATTTCAGACTCATTTTCAATGTCCAAATACCGCTTCCAAACACAGAAAAGAGCATATAAATGACGGTCAACGCCCTTTCCAGAAGCGCAGAGTTTGGTCTGTTGCACATGCAGCTCGCAAGCTTTTGATAAGTACGATAATTTGTCTTTAGTTGACACATTCAGATCAAAAAACTTTCTCACAAACAAATTGGATTCTTGCGAGACCGGTCTGATTGCTTCTGTTCTTCCGTGGAAAAATTGCTTCGTCATAGCTGGCTCATAAGTACATTCAACCTTACCGTATAGCGCATAGTAAGTTGCCTGGAAAGCCATTTGGACAAATGCATCTGGGGAATACTTCATCTTCTTAATTGTAGATGAGCCGTAGTTCTTGAATTCCAAGTGCTTAAACTCATTCTGGTTTATCAAGTCAGACAATCTTGTCTCACCGAAACGCAAAGCAAGAGAGAGATCGGGAGTGACATCCCATTCAAGCTTTCTTGGTACTGTAACCAAATCTTCCTCCGTTGAGGAAAACTTTCTGCTGTCTTCAACCCAGAGCGATGGTGCATTGCCATTGATGGAGCTTGCGAAAGATAAGATAGAGTCGGTGTAAATGTCACTCACAAACCTCAAAACCGTATGTCCATCCACTCCAGTATGCTCAAAATTGATACCGGCCTTACCGTTCTGGGTGACAATAATTTGCAACTTATCGTACCATCTATTGGTACATGTTCCCACCTGCACACCTTTGTCCAAGATAGACAAGCCACAAAGCATATTCTTGGCAAGATCGGATAAGTCGTGAAGCTTAATGTCATCCAAACACAAAATGAATAAAGCCGAATCGACAATGGAGAGAACTTCACGGTTATTCTCGTTGTCCTTGATGGTCTTCGAGTTTCTAATTTTGGCCCAAATGCGTCTGTTCTCAGTGGTCAACACTCCAAACGACGATTTTGCAATCTCACTGATAGAAGTACTCAAAGAATCCTGAACAATTGAGGTGAAGTTCAACACCAAGTCTTGTTCAGACATGATCAAGTCATTGTTCAGATCCAAAACGTCGAACCAGTAGAATTGAGACTTGCTCATCACCACGATGTGATTCGATTTGGGGTCTGTTTGCATCATACAGCCATCGGCGGTGGGGATTCTCGAAGCACCAAAAAGCTTAGTGTACTGATACATGCACAATGGTTGCTTGTTACGCAACTTGTCAACAGAAAGGGTCTCGTTCTTGAGAGCCCTTATGAACTTCAAAGAAGACAAGGTCAACGACGCTGCTCTTTTCACTTGTGGATTCACCGACATGCTCTCGTTGTTGAACGGGTCGTCTTCCAAGAGGAAAAAGGGGTTAAGGTTCAAAACCACCGGGGAATCGTAGTTCAAGTAGGAGTCATACCAGAACTGTTCAATATAGGAGTTTCTGGTCTCGGCGTACTTGCGCAATTCGCTATCCAAGTAAACTCCGGTGCCGTCCTTGAGGAACTTTTCCACTGCTGCCTTGGTGGTTTCATGTTCCTTTTCATTCTGGAGAGGCTTGAGCACTTTGAGGTACTGGGAACAAGTCTCTTCTAACGTGGGAATGGGTAGCTTTTGTAGCTGGTCCTGGTACTGGAAAGTCGTCATAAATCAAATAAATAGGGTCAAAGGTTAAAAGTCAAGCACAATGTGGAGAAGGTAAGGATCGGATACAGAGCAAAAAAAACCGCCGGATTCGAGGGTAATAATGCAATCAGAATGTTAATAAATAGTCCAGCCTTCACCTCCGGTCGAAATTTCAGCAAGCGGTGGACCAGAAATGGCGGGCTCTTTATATGGCTAATGTCCGGGGTAAATCGATCGATATACAGTCCCGCAGCACTCCGGTCATCCGCGACCCCAGTGATTGGCGGACTTGCGTGCGGTGGGCTCGGAGTGCACCGCTCGAACTGCGCGAATTGGGGCTGATAGGCGTCGGACTTTAGCAAAATGTGGGGTCCAAGAAACTGGGGAATCGAGGATTTCTTTCGGACTTGATTCCCTCGGTAGCTGTACCCCATCCAGTTGCAGAAACAAGAAATTTTGCAACGGAACGGAAAACATATACCTATATCTCACCAGCATGTCCTATTGGCGACAGCGCTTCGGACCAGCGCAATATGCGCTTAAGTCCTTATCACCAATCCGCGATTCCGAATTAACGTCATTGGATTATGGCTTAGTCTATGTAGTTTGCGTTAATAGCCTTCGGCACCCCCCCTTTTTCTCCAGTAATCTCCCACGCCTTCCCACCAGCTGCCCTCATCAGTATCTAGCCATGCAATGCCGTTCATTGATGTCATGCTGCCACCCTCGTAGAAATCATGGCCCATCTTCTCCATCTGACTCTGGATTGACTCGGTGCCATATCTCGTGTGCTCTTCTTCGAACAACTCGTTGCTCTCCACCATGATAAACTCGGGTATCAACTGGTGGTGCATTCTAGGATACAGAATCGCCTTTAAAAGATCCATTTTCTTGTAGATGACCCGGACAATTGCCTGGAACACAGCCGTGGTGATCCGAGACCCTCCTGCTGCTCCGATAACCAACTTGGGAAGGTAGGACCCGTCGTCTTGCTCTACTGACAATATAGTGGGTGACACAGACAGAAGCGGTCTCTTGTAAGGTTCGATGAAGTTGTAAACTGAAGGGGTTAAATTGAACGCATTGCGCTTGCCTGGAACCAGAAAGTCGTCCATCTCGTTATTGAGGATTACACCAGTCTTATTGTCGTAGACCATAGACCCAAAGAGTAAATTGACCGTAGTGGTCATTCCCACCGCATTGCCGTTTTCGTCAACGACCGAGAAGTGCGTAGTTCCATGGGGCTCTGTAAGCTGGTACGCTGGGTCGTAGTGGCTAAACGGGAAAGTTTGTGAGTCGGAATAGTTACCAGAAGAAAGGATCCCCAGCGACCACTCCTCCGAGGTGTATTTCTTGATAAGCTCCTGGCGGTATGTGGAGTTGTGGTGGACTTCAAAGTCGCCGAAGTGTGATCTTGCCGAAGCCATCCACTTCATACTCTCGACAATCTTGTGCGTAGTGAGCAAGTCCGTATCGTTAGCGGTTGCCGCTGCATGGTAAAAGTTGAGACCTGCAAGAAGAGCAAGACCAGAGGAGGCACCGGAAGAAGTAACAACCCTGTGGTGCAAGCCTTCAAAGTCATAAGTCCTGGATAATGGCGTCTCTACCCGAACCTCATATTTTGCAAAATCCTCCTTCTTCAAGATACCGCCTACGCGGTTAGCTGCTTCAACCAAATGGCCCACTATAGGACCATCGGGGTCGTAGAACACTTTTGACGATCCGTTGCGGGCAATGATCTCCAAAGTGTCGGCAAGATTGGGCCGCTTGATTATATCACCTTCGGACACAGCGGTTCTTCCATCGCTCTTGTACACAAAGTCCCAGCTCTCGGCAATCTTTCGCAAAAACGGAAAGATGGCCCCCACCTCTACGCTTATTGCTCTTGCAAGAATCACATTGCACTCAAATCCGCGCCGATTCATGTCGATAACTGGCTCGAGCAACTCAAACCAAGTGAGATTTCCCGAGCCATGGCGCCTATAGAGCTCCTCGAGGCCTTGTAACTCTCCCGGTATAGCCACCGCGAGGCCGCCGATCATGGACAAAACTGGGTTCGATACGTACATGTCTTTGTAAGCAGCCAGAGGTGCCATTTCTCTGGCATCTATGCTGATTTCGGGCTCTTTGGCGCCACTATTGCTGGACACGATATATCCTCCGCCTCCAATGCCCGAAGAATGCAGATTTATACTTCCAAGACACAATGCCACAGTAACTGCGGCATCGGCAGCATTGCCGCCTCGTTGTAAAATAGCCTTCCCCATCGTAGAGCACTGGGGAATGTCGCTGCTGACCATAGCCTTGGCTCCGAGTGCCCTGTGTTCCTTGGAAGGGTCTAGGTCGGGCGTGCCTATCAAATCTGCTAAAGGGTCTCTCATGATTCCTTCGTAGATGGAGTAGTCAAATACCTCATATTTTTGATATCGAGAAAGAGTGTACAAGCAGAGGCAAAATATTAGTGCTATCAGGAAGGGTTTGCGCACGTCAAAGCGACGGGGTTTAGTTAGATGGTTGCTTTTATGTTTATCTATCATGGTCGATAAGTAATCAGACGCTCGTTCTTATCTACACTCGCTGACTGCACACAGGCCATGAAGGTTGCAATCAGGAACAGGCATCGAGATCATGCGAGCTTGGATATTTCTGTATGATAGCAGGAACCTTGATAGACACCTTTTCTCCGTTGGAGAGCTTGATGCTGATCTTGAAGTGGTAGAGCCTCGCAAGATAACAGGACTGGAAATCAGGGATAAGGCAAAACCCGCCTGGCTGCGAATTTCCCGATCCTATCATTCTGACCAGATTCATATCAGCGTTCAATGTAAATGACTTTGTATACTTCTTTTCTGTAGTTTCTTGGGTAACTGACTTGTATGGAATGGACGATAATGACTCAAACTTCTTACCATCACAGGTAACGTAGGTGTCGGTGACTTTGAGAACGTTGTACTTGCTCGAAAGATTTGCAAGACTTTTGATATCAAAGATCGTATCCTTATCTATACCTAATGCTTCGCTTCCGAGCTCCCTCATATGGTGAGAAAGCTCTATGGCATACTTCTGGCATCGTTTTATGGTGATATGGTCAAAGTTGTCGGTTTCACGTCCCTCGTTTCGAAATAGCATATCTGGGTGAAACACAACAGGAATAGGTAGGGAGCGGGTCTTGATGGTAAGCGAAACAAGCTGCACAGAGCTATTGATGATTTCGGGTGGATCATGATTGCCAATGGGAACAAATGAGACTTCAAGTGGAATACGAGCAATTGTGCTTTCGGGAACTTTGTCAGGATATCGAGGAAGAGGAACATAACTGGCTCGCACCTCCCTCTTAGGACAGGAGAGTGCTATTAATCCAATCTCCTTGCTATGACCTATAAGGCTTCGCTTCTTATACTTGTGATAAACTTCGTACTTGTCGTTGGAGCGACGCCGTGAACGTGTTTGTGAGTAGTAGGACTGCTGAAGTTTCTGCAGTTCTTCCACACTAACTGAAGGTACCAAGCCTTCATCCTCATTACTCTGATCGGTTTGCTGAGCTTGCGATAGTCGCTGAGCTTTCTCAAGGATGGCTTCCACTTTATTCATTAGGTTTTCGTACAATAATTTAGACTCTTGGTTGATCATGGACCGGTTGTGTTCAAATGCGGGATCTGTTCTTCCAATTACACGAAGAAAGCAGTTAGCTTCATTTGCAACCACATATTCGTTGGCAAGTTTGCTTGCGTCAGCGGCTGGGTATCTGGTGAGCTCCTTGTACTCTTCCGCTCTCCCAATGATCTTAGCTGTCACGCAGTAACTCACACTTGTATCTTCCAAACAAAAATCGTTGGTCTGCGACGCATATTTCCTGTCAGGATTCTTTGAACGATGATCTACATCTTCTGGCTTAAAATCCGTGTGGTCTCTCCACTTTTCCCTCAATCTGGTGAGAACTTCGTTCTTCGATACCCCGAACGTGGGTGGTAACTGGAGGTGCTTTACGAGGCCATGAGGTTTACATGAATAGTCCAACAATCGCTCTGGGATCTTGAAAGTGAAAAATTTCTTGTAAGTAGTTCCTGGCTTAAACACTTTTCTATTATCCAAGAATACCTGGGTATTGTCAACTGGGTCCCTGCGAGCAACATGGACGTGAGGATTGTTATGCTCAGATACGAGCCGGTCCAAGGTGCCATCATTGTACGAAGCGTTGAAGTCCAACATGATGAGAAAACGCTGGACTAGCTTGGGGTTTTGGACAATTGGGCGCTTGGAGTCGCCGAGAATGGTGGATCCCTCGAGCGCTACCGCAAACATGTCAAATGGAACTGAGGTGGTGGTACGATTAATTATCGTCACAAAGCCATTGATGACATCTCCCTGTTCGTACTCGACGGACAATGGGTCTATAATGTTCCCAGGCACTCCTATCATCCCCAAATCATCTGTGAGCTGTATTTTCACTTCTAGTTTAGACGCTATGTCTCTGTTCGTTGAAGTTAATCTCCTCAATTTGTGAGAATTGGCCAAGATTGTGTCGTCCCACGAAGTGAACGGTTCGTTGGTGTCCTGTACCGGCGAGTTAGCCATGGAAACTCCCCCAAAATAATCCACATCTCCGCTGGCAGCGGAGGAAATGGGTGTCACATCGTAGCTCGGAGGCTCGCTTCGAAGGTCTTCATTCGTTGCTGTAAGTGGCTTGGAAACAATGCTGCGGAACATTTGGTATGAGGGGAGAATAGTTATCAATCTTTCATCTTCTCGTCGTTCTTTCTCTTCTTTTTTGGTCATCTGGAATAGTCTCCACAAACACCAGTTTGTCCTTGTCTCAAATGTTAAAACGGTTTATGCAGGGAACTCTGTGGGTGCAAATTTACGTCAAATACGAATTAAAAGTCTATTTGTCTATGTGCAAAGGGGCCGGTATCTGCAATATCTCTCCAGAGTGTAGGTGTACCATAACTTTGATATAGTAGAGCCTTGAAAGAAAGCATAGCTGGAATGATGGAACAAGGGTATAATTGTCGCAAAGTAGCTCCGAGTTCCCATTGCTGGAACCCTTAAGTTTGGCCCGCTTCAAGTCTATATGAACATTGAATTTTTTGGAGTATGTTTCATACTCGGTTGATTCCGTGGGCTCTTTTTGCCACGCAATGTCTTCGGTAGATGTATCAAGTGTCTCATTAGTAGACGAGGAAAACTTGAGGTCGCTGAGAACTAGGGCCTGGTACTTGGTGTTGAGAAAAGCCAACGACTTGAGATCGTTGAATAGTTTGGTCTCCACCTTGAATACATCTGAGCCAAGGTGTTTGAGGTGGTGGGTGAGTTTTTGAAGACTCTTCTTGCTCGGTTGAATGACTATACGGTCAAAATTGTCCACTTGCTGCTTCAGATTCTTGACAACTTCCTTGTCACGGAAGCACATTTCATGGTTGAACTCCACAGGGACAGGGTACTTGTCAGACTTGATCGTGAGTGCCGTCAACTCGGCGGTGATAGATTTGATTTTGGGCATCGAAGGTTGTTTCAATGAATTGATCCGGTAAAAGTATGTAAGATCTATCGGCATGGTCAATTGAGTATCCTTGTCTTCCAATTCACGTTTTCGGTATTTTGGTGGTGGTATGTAAGACGTTCGGTAGTCATGTTTGGGAGTTGATAAAGAGATAAATCCAACATCCTTGGATGTGGTGAGTGATCTTTTTTTGATCGGAGAAATAAACTGGTAGTTTTCTTCTTGGAAAGACTTGGAATTGCTGGTCGCTTTCTCAAATTTGGAGTTTATATGGGTATAGAGCTGGTTCAACTTGGTTGTTGATGATTCTAGGGACGTTTGAGGGGAAAGCAGAAACTCTCGTCTTTCTCCTATTGACGCAGCAGATAAGCGTTCTGCCTCCTCCAATTTTTCACGGACAGTGCTTTCAAATGCTGCGTAAAAGATGCTGATTTCATGGTTCATGGTCCTGGTATTATAGATGTGCTCGAGTTTTGTGTTTGGGATCACCCTTATAGGACATATGGACTCTTTTGCAACCACATAGTGGTCCTTTGAATCCGACTTGCAGAAGTCTGAGGATCTGCCAATGACTCTTGCCTCAACAGTATAGCTCAGACAGGCGTCAATGAAACACAAGTCTTTGATACTCGAGTCTCCAAGTTGAGTGGTATCCACCCTGCGAAGCTTGCCCAAAGTCGGCGGGACCTGGGTGTGCAATGCCAACCCGTGGTATTCGCAAATATCGTCTAGAAGAACATCCGGGATCTTGAATGTGAAATATCGCTTGTAGGTGACATTGGGTTGGAATAGCCTCTTGGCATCTATTGACAAACGGGCGTTGTCATAAGGGTCAGTTTCGTCGTCACACCAATCATGTGGGTCTCCGTGGTCTGTGACCAATCGGTCTATGTTGGCATACGACCACGAGGCAAACAAGTCCAACATGTTGAGATACTTTTCAACCTTCAATGGCTTTTTCACGTCGATCATGCCACCGTTATTATCATAGATCGTGACTATGCCTTCAAACACTACGTACACCATATCAAACGGAATAGGGACATTCGAGTTGTTCTTTATCGTCACAAAGCCATGGATATAGTCTCCCTGCTGGTACTCACGCTCATGAGGGTCTATGATAGACGGCTTCATTCCCTTCTGAACAACATCTTTGGTGACGAAAATTTCCACCTGCAAGTCTTTGGAGATCAGACTCTTGGAGTTCGTCAAGTTCTTGAGGCGGTGCACATTTGCAAGGATGGTGTTCTCCCAGATATCGATACAGTCGTCGTCAAACGTCTCCTCTTCTGGTGCCTCAATGAAGGGAAAACTGGTAACATTGGTCAATTCGTTCACAGGCGACGGAAGCACCGAAAGAGCTGGGGTCGAGACGTTGGAGTGCACTGGCGTTACTTCATATATGGGAGGGTCCGTCAAGTAGTCTTCTCTGGAGGTGGTCAATGTCTTGGAGATTGTACTCTGGAACATGTGGTACGACGGAAGTATATTGTTGAGGAGCTTGTCAGCGTCGGAAACATCTTCTTTTTCCTCTGGCATTGATGTGAATTTCTAGATGCTCTCAAGAAAAGTAAATGGCTGTGGAACGATAATCCCAGAATACGCACCCCATCACCACCTCATCGCACTCGTTTCGTTAAATCGCACGCATGGAAGCTTCTCCACAATGACCGAGCCTATGTCTGAATGGGATAGACTTAGGTATGTTCCGAAGCCTGGAGAGCCTGCCTTGCCTCCACAGCTCTCTGAGTATACAGAGAAGAGCACCGATGATGTGATAAAAGAGTTGAATCGACTCCCATTTTTCATGACGGAGTTGGATGAAACCGACGGTGAAGGTGGTGAGAATGCCAATTTAGAAGCCCTTAAGAGTCTTGCGTATGAGGGAGAGCCGCATGAGATAGCTGGCAATTTCAAGAACCAAGGTAACGATTGCTATAAGGCGAAACAATATAAAAACGCCGAAATATACTACACAAAAGGTATAGAAGTTGATTGCAATGACGACGCTTTGAACGCTGCGCTCTACTTGAATCGTGCCGCTTGCAATCTTGAGCTCAAAAACTATCGTCGGTGTATAGAAGACTGCAAAAAGGTACTCATATTAGACGATAAGAATATTAAAGCATGCTTTCGTGCAGCTAAGGCGCTCTTCTTGGTGGAACGTTACGACGAGTCGAAACAACTTTTGAACTATGGTCTCAGCATCGATTCCGCCAACGCATCGTTGCTTCAGCTTCTACACCAAGTCGACGAAAAGGTAAAGAAGATCGAAGAGGCTAAACAGCGCAAGGAAAAGGAGGAAAATGAACGCAAAATGAAACAGTCCATACTAGACAATTCCATCAAGTTGAGACACATACAAGTGCTCAAGAGCATCCGTCCGCCCGAACTTCTCGAGGAAGCCACAATCCGTCTTGAAGATCCAACAGATTACGAGTCACAGCTTATATTTCCTGCTATGATTCTATATCCTACAATTGATGAGTTTGACTTTGTCGCGGAGATCAGTGAATTATCCACTCCGTCTGAAATACTCAGCATTGTGTTCGACAGACCCAAAGAATGGTTTGAGGACCCCAAACATGCAGGCTTCAAACCTGAGAAAATGGTGTGTTTCATGGAGACTACTTCGGGAGGACTCATCAAAATTGGCAAAAACGTTGCTATCAACACAGCTTTAATGGCAGATTCTCCCAAAGCACCACTTTTCGACAACGGTCTCCGCTTGTATGTGGTGACAAAAGAAGCTTCCAAGCAGTGGATCTCCACTTGGGACAAACTGGTGGCTTTGGCGAAAAGACAGGTTGGCAAGTAAAAACTTACAGACAACTACAGCATACACTAATAGAACCATAATATAAATAATGTATTGATTAGCCATTGGGGGAAGGTCGGGCCCTATGTCTAGATGCTTGGCTATCGAACACTTCTTCGATTCTAAGCTTGGGAATCTCTCCGAATATAGTTACAGGATCAATATCAGCTGATTGTTGGACTAGTTTGAGTAATTGTGGACTCTCAGCCCACGGTGAGAGAACGGGATGCTTTCCGTTATCTTCATCATCTGTATTTATAGCGGGCAATGATCCTGGAGAATACTGGCGTTTTGCTGGCGTTCTATAGGGATCGGCAGAGGCTTCTGTATGTGCTTGTACAGAATCGAAATCAGCAGGAAGGCGAACTCTTGACGGTGTTTTGTTTTCCTTGACTGTCTTCCTTCGTTTCACCGCGTTCTCGTTACGATGGAATCTTCCCCTAGCGGCTTCAGGCAATGGTACTGCATTGCCACTTCCTTTAGGGAACGTTGGTTCTCTCTCCTTCTTTTCGGACGTCTGCCTTCTCATTGTCTCCCTCTTGACGGATGCAACCTTTCCGAATGTGTCTCTTCCACTTGCGATATTGGTTCGGTCAATAGGTCTCGTTTCTGTGCTTCTTCTAGTCTTCCAGTGGTCAGATCCCGCGCTTCGTGCTTCACTTGTGTGTCTTGGCTCTTCTTTAACCAAGCGATCGCCCGGAGTTTTCTGGAGCTGCAAAGGAGGGGGTATCGTAGGAATTTTATGAACCTTATGGTTCATCCCAATCTTAATTTTCTGCTTGGGGCGCAAGGCAGCTGCTTCACTTCGTTCAGCCATGATTGATTTCTTCTTGGTCGAATTAAAGTTGAAAGCCTCCCTACCTTCAGCACGAGATTCTAATTTGGGTTTAGTATCAACATTCTTACTCTCACTCGAAAGAGATGGTGCCAGCTTGGTTGGAGAAAGAATAGGTTTTGGCTCGCTTTCGTCCTTCGACGGAGCGAGTTCAGCACTCTTCTTCAAAGGCAGAATACCAAGAGTGTTGATTGCAGCACTAAGCGACCTCGATATCGCTTTGCCTATATAACCGCTGGCAGTCGGAGACTCTTTGCTTTCCTTCTGCTTCTCTGGTGACGGTTCTCTCGAGCGCTTGCGAGGTATTTGCGCGTCTGATAGAGCAACATTTGCTCCTCTCATTTTTGCAATCTGCAATTGACGGATGGGGGAACGCCCTCTCGTTATGGTGTTTCTGGGAGAGCGGCTCGCTCTGGCAGAAGTAGCCAAAACAGGTGCTTCAGGTTTTGTAATCGAGACGTGATCAGAATGTGCATTAGCAGGAGGTAGGTCGGGTGTGATTGCTCCCTTCATAAACACATTTCGTGAGCGATGAACAAAGTCTCCGATTGACGAAAAGATTGGTGATCGATTACGCCGAGGCTCCTTTGCAATCAGGTCTGAGATTCCGGCTTCTTCTTGACTTTTCGCTATAGTGGAGATTCTATCATACGTTTTCAACCCATTCGATGAGGCACTCTTCCGCTGATTAGTTGTGTTGCTTGTTTCCGGTACTAAAGGTGCTTTGTATGCTGGAATTCTGGCATCTGTCTTGGCAGTATTACGTACGTCTCTGACAGCAGGACTATTTTCATCACCTTGAATGAGGGTGGGTTTCAGAGCCTCCGTGGTGCCGTTTATAGATACATTATCCAAGGGCAACGGTCGAACCGAAGTCCTCCTCTGAAGACTCTTACGAATGGAGTGAGTGCTCAAACGAGGAACTGAATCTGGATTGGACAGAATTTTTTGTGCAGACGGCTGGCCAGCAGCCGGTGTGATGGAGCCTTTCTTGGTTTCTAGTTCCAACCTATCAAATATTTTCGGCGACTTTGCACGGTTCGATACATCGCCTGCCGAGTTGGAAGATATCGTGAACGGTTCTTTTGATGGTAGAGAGACAAAAACCGAGCTTCGTTTGGGCGTCTTGTAGGATAAGTTAGCTCTCAGAAGTGGCGGAATACGTGGTTCAGTACCGTTGAAAGCAGGTTTTTCTGCCGCGGGTGGTCTTACGGGCGACTGGTGCGCCAGATATAATGGTGCTGGTTGCTCGGTAGTATGGCGCTTGTTTTCAACTCTATCGTCGTCCGAATTGCTGGCTAGTTTACCGGCAATGCTCTTGCGGATTGCCGTACTGATGGCCTGAAACGAGTCTTCGGCGCCAGAAGAGCGGTGGGGGTTTTGGCTAGCAATGGCCTCGGACGCTGGTATGAATGAAAGGTCAGATTTCGAGACCAGTTTAGGTTCTGGTACGGGTTGCGGTGGTTGTCGAGGCACATCGGGCCTCGGTTTCAATGGCGACGGTGTGTGGGTTATCGAGCCTTTGAACCAATTCTTGAGCATGGGCGAAGAGTGCAATGATTCGGGGGCGGTGGTCGATCTTGAAGTGGCATCGGTCTTTCTTCGGGGAGTTAGATGGTTGACGAACCGGGTGGGCGAGTTGGACACGGCTTCCTCCTCGATGTCGCGCAAGAACTCCTGCTTCTTCTGCGACGTGTCGGGGTATTTCTTGTCGTAGATCTCGCCCACACGAGCCATAAAGTCGTTTATATGGTCGATTCCCGACTTGAACTCCAGAACAAAATGGCCCGTTTCGTTGACAATTGTCAGATCGATGACATTTAGCTCGTTGGCCACCCAGCGCGAGGTTCCTGGCACGAGCTCCCTCCCAGAACGCTTGGCGGCAGTAAGCGACCAGAACGACTCGCTCATGGAGTAGCTAGTGATGAGGTCTCGTACCGCGTTGGGATCCAGATGGATGCTGGTGCATTGGATGTTTTCACCGGGAGGTCAATTGGGGTCAAGCCATCGAGAGGAGAAGAACTGAGTTTCGGGTCAATTCCAGGGCAGTTCCACAATTCCTATCCCCGTAAGGAGCCCGGACGTAATGCGTAAGCCCCTCCTACTTTGCCCGCTGGGTTTCTCGGACTTTCCACACTTTCCGTTTTCGCCAAAAAATTCCCACGCCATATGCGAGGCGTGGTGCGGCTGGTGGGGCGGCGATGGGCCTCGTCGCATCTGGGAACCCCATCCGGAGTGTTATTGGTTGCCACATTGGAAGGTGATCGAAAGGCGCAACCAAACGTACTGTGTCACTCCACACCCCACCAGCGCAATTGGCGTCCATTCGAACCATAGACCACCTCCAACCATCCACCAATACTCGCTGCTCCAAGTCGGGCCTGATTGATGAAGCTCTTCACTAAAGGGGCCAAACAAGATGAAGGACAGAAAAAGGTGACTAACTACCCCAGCTCCACCGCCGGGGGTGCATTATCTGCCACCACGTCCCCCAGCACGTTTGCAAGTATCGGAGATGTCCCCGCAGGAACTCCGCCTGCCGAACCGTTGAATGTTGCTATGGAAGATTTGAGTCTAGATCCGTTTGTATCACCAAGACATGAAGAGGTGCCCATGTGGAACATCCTTCCGTCTTACCAGTTGTACGAAGCTACGTTCTCCAAGAGTATCCACCCCAACAGTGAAGATCTTCGCTACGAGCCTCCGGCTTATCAGCCGGATAGAGAGCCTGGTGCTCCCCAGGATGGGTATTTTCCGCCCGTGGGTCCGGCTCGGGACGAGCCCATGCAAACGTGGGAGAACAGCATTCTCGCCAATACCCACCGGATGAAAAAGTTGGCCGATATAGACAGCAAGGTTGCTGGCCATCTCCACGTGGAGATATATGTCACTGAAAAACCAGGACAAATTGGCGTGAAGCCCAGCGTTATCGATCCCCTGGTGTGGGAGTTCCAGCAGGGCGACAACGTCAACGGGTTTCTCACAGTTACAAACACTTCGGACAGGAAGTTGCCGTTCGATGCGTTGTCTGTAGTTTTGGAAGGAAGAGTGGTGGTCACCAGCGACAGCATCGAGTCGAAAGAACCGTCGGTGTTCTACAAGTTCTTGAACATGTTTGACTATTCGGCGTCGTGGACGCCAACAATCTTGGTATCCGACTTTGACCTGAACGTAGACCCAGTGGACAATACCGAATTGATGTTTCCCATGAAACGATACTTCACTCCGGGAATCACCTACAAGCGCTTTTTCAACTTTTGCATCCCAGAAAAGCTTCTTGACTGTGCTTGTGAGACCCACAATCTAGCCTCCCATTGCGAGCCTCCTCCAACGATTGGACTCGCCAGAGACCAATTTTTGAAAGATTTGCGCAAATTGAGAGGCAGACCGGTCACTCCCACGCATCTGCGCAGCACTTCAGACTTCACCATAGGCGGCACACCGCCTTCCCATAGTAAAAAGTCCACCCCTATGGCCGGCTCTCTGGCCAAAATGCGAGATTTCTCTTTTGCAGATACCTCGATCAGTTACTCCGTCGAGGTTCGTGTCGTTGGTCAGGCCCAGGAGTATGCGAAGGAGGTGGCTAAAAGCAAGGCACAGGTGAGATTTGACGAGTTTATACTTTTGAACGAGACCAGTTGCTTTCTTCGGGTGATTCCACGAGAAAGATTGACCTACGAATTCGGTGCCGAGGCGGTCGAAAGCGAAGCAAAGACAATCTACCTGAGCTTTTTGAACACCATCAAGCGCAAGGTTGAGTTGGGAAATGATCTTTTGTCCGAGAAGAATGAGCAGACACGAGTCAATTTGGGCCATGCTCCTTCTTTGACAAAAAACAAGCAGTTGTTCAATGTGGCCGGAGACCGCCGCAAGCTTCGTCGTCAAGACTCAAATGGCGTGTACCAGGTTTTTGTGCCCTACAGGAAAAAGACATTGGTGGCTCCTCCCAAAGTAATGGGTTTAGTTGGTGCCTCGGTGCCGAAAAACCGTTACCGAATCAAGTATATCCAGCCATGGAAGTTTCGCTCGCAGGAAGATCGGGACCTCCAATCTACGTTGGAATTGCCTTTGGAACTTCGTTTTCTTCCCAATGAATCTGGAAAGGGCATTGTTCCTCCAGATATTAAAAGTGTGTCTGTGGATATTGTTGCATGCACTTATAGATCCAAAAAGTATCCCATTCCGATTGAGATATACCACGATTTGGTGTTCAAGAATAAACCAAGTGAACAAGACAACATGGAGTCGCACTTGATCAAGCCATGTAAAAAGTATCTTGACGAGCTCGTGTTGTTGACAAAGAGTTTGAGCTTCGATGTTCTCAATATTGACAGAAATATGATTATGGATGTGAAGTCGATTGCCAAATTGAATGTGAAATACACCACATTGAAGGTCGACAATGTTAAGGTCAAGCCTAAGCAAGGTCTTAGCACCCAGTGGGTTTCTGAAGAGGCATCTTTCTCTCACAAGATGACGTTGAACATTTCGTTCGGCAAGTTGCTGTCGAAAGATTCCAGTGGCTCTTACGAAGATTTGACTCAGGAACCAATGGTATTAGTACCAAGTTTCCAAAGTTGCATTATTGGACGGCTCTACTACTTGAAGATCAATGCAAAGCTACAAAATGGAGAACTGATCACGCTTAAAGTCCCAGTCACCATAGAAAGGTAAATAGGTAAATGTTATAGACTCGTGTTACCCCAGATTTCGATTATGTCATCGGATATAACTAGAATCTCATCCTCAAATTGTTATCAAGTTATGGTTGATTGTGGTGTTTACGAAGGCGCTTCAACAGCGAACTTCGTGTTCCTGGTGCTCATCACTGTAGGTATATTTGTGAGCTATTTGCCACAGTACCATCGTATATACGTCAAGCGTACTTCCGAGGGTTTATCAAGAAATTTTCTACTTTTGGGAAGTTGTTCCTCGCTCTTTACTTTAACAAATATCATTTTGGTCAGCTCCAGAGCCAGGCAGTGCTGCTACTCGGGCCAGCTAAGCACATTTAACTGTGTCAATGCCCAATTGAACTTGATACAAATAGGGGTTCAGTGTGTGAGTGCCATCCTTATCTTGGTGTTCGTGCTTGTTTTAACCCGTTCATCTGTCAAACAGGACAAGGTTGAATACTCGAAAATAGTCCAGGTGGGTAAGTATGTGGCCCTACATGCTACAGCGTCCCTCTTCCAAATTGTGTTCGCTTTTTTGAGCAGTTCAAAGGTGCTCTATGCCATCGCCAATATCAATGGCCTCCTCTCCACCCTTTTGACAATTGTCAAGTACGTGCCGCAAATCCACACCACATACAAATTGAAACACCCGGGGACCCTCTCCATTGGTATGATGTGCATTCAAACCCCAGGTGGTGTCCTCTTTACTATAACTCTCATGTTGACCAAAGGCTCGCATTGGAGCTCGTGGATCTCGTATATGGTGGCTGCCATACTCCAGGGAACATTATTGGGGTTGTGTTTCTACTACGAGTATTACACGAACCATGGATTGACGGCCGAACTTGGCGAGAGACGGGCTATCGATAGAATAGTTGACGAAAACGTAGGGGATACACCAAGGCAAGATGTACCTTCGGATGATCCCGCGAGCTCGTTGCTTCATTAGGGAAGCTCATTTGTCGAGAAAACGACGATATTTTCAAAAAAATTAAGTTCACTTCTCCGTAAGGGAATATAGCGTTCCTGCATGTTGCACTACCCTATCAAATTTTTTCATGAATTTTTCATCAACGCAACACTATGTTCAAGAACTTGGCTGGATCATTCCGCACTGTCAGCCGTGTTTTCAAAACACGCCCAACCCTTGTTCGTTCGTATGCAGCCTTCGATCGCTCGAAGCCTCATGTCAACATTGGAACCATTGGTCACGTTGATCATGGTAAGACCACCTTGACCGCTGCTATCACCAAGGTTTTGTCGGAAAAAGGAGGTGCTAGTTTCTTGGACTACGGCTCCATCGACAGAGCTCCTGAAGAGAGAGCCAGAGGTATCACAATTTCCACTGCCCATGTTGAGTACCAAACTGATAAGAGACATTACGCCCACGTTGACTGTCCCGGTCACGCTGATTACATTAAGAACATGATTACTGGTGCCGCCCAGATGGACGGTGCCATTATTGTTGTTGCTGCCACCGACGGACAAATGCCTCAGACCAGAGAGCACTTGTTGTTGGCCAGACAAGTTGGTGTGCAACACTTGGTTGTTTTTGTGAACAAGGTCGACACCATTGACGATCCCGAGATGTTGGAATTGGTCGAGATGGAAATGAGAGAATTGTTGAGTCAGTACGGTTTCGATGGTGACAACACCCCGGTTATCATGGGATCTGCTTTGTGTGCTTTGGAAGGTAAGCAACCAGAAATTGGTGTGCAAGCCATAGACAAATTGTTGGATGCTGTCGATGAGCACATTCCTACCCCCACCCGTGACTTGGAGCAACCATTCTTGTTGCCTGTTGAAGATGTGTTCTCCATTTCTGGTAGAGGTACTGTGGTCACTGGTAGAGTCGAGAGAGGTTCGTTGAAGAAGGGTGAGGAAATCGAGATTGTTGGTGACTTTGACAAGCCATTCAAGACCACTGTGACTGGTATTGAGATGTTCAAGAAGGAATTGGATGCTGCCATGGCTGGTGACAATGCTGGTATCTTGTTGAGAGGTGTCAAGAGAGACGAAGTCAAGAGAGGTATGGTTTTGGCTAAGCCCTCCACCGTGACGTCCCACAAGAAGGTGTTGGCTTCGTTGTACATTTTGAGCAAAGAAGAAGGTGGCCGTCACTCGCCTTTCGGTGAGAACTACAAGCCTCAATTGTTCATCAGAACCACTGACGTTACCGGTACCTTAAGGTTCCCCGCCGGTGAGGATGTCGACCACTCGCAAATGGTCCTGCCTGGTGACAACGTGGAAATGGAAATTGAACTTGTGAGAAAGACTCCACTTGAAGTCAACCAACGTTTCAACATCAGAGAGGGTGGTAAGACTGTGGGTACTGGTTTGGTGACCAGAATCATCGAGTAACTTCCTTGGGATAGCTGTATATAGTGTATGGATGTGTATTCTTTTCATCTCGCTTCTACACCCTCTGGCTTATTATTTTAGTTTCACTTCATTCCTCGTATTCTGCCTATCTCATTTCTACACCTTCAGACATCTCAATTTCATTTCGCGAGTAAATAAGTACATGAACAACTCGCTACGCCAGTGTGCGGTGGAACGACGTCTGTTTCTTCCATATCAGTATTGTGACTCCACTGAGTATGAATGTTCCTTATTCAGCGACAATCGTGTACTTTTATACACAAAAAGAGAAGTTATCGTCATCAAAGGCTTGAACGTCACCAAGAAACTAGTATATGATCTGGACGTATTGCTAGCTACCTATACCCAATTCTTGGGCCAGAAGGATAGATCCGACGAATCTGAATGCCTTGTTGTTTGCTTGCAAAAGGCAGCTCACATCTACTACGATGATGGTAAATACTACCACTTGAGCTTCCCATTTAAGGTCAAATCTGCGTTCAAGTTTGAAGCAGGAATTGTTTTGGAAAAACACTCGTCTGATGATACCTACGTGGATCTGCTGCTCCAGGCTCGTCAATTGCATGTTGCCAGGTTTCTTACGCTTGTCAGTCCAATGGGTGACTATCGTACAATCTTGTCGTCGTCAACTTCTGTGGTTTCGCCCCACGAAGAATTGTTATGTTTCCCTCAAGCTGGAGTCCAGAAAAGGTCGTCCATATGTGCCACTTTCAACTCATATGACAACACTCTTCAGCTATATTCGGTTCGTCCATCATCTCGACCTTCTGCATCTCGCTCCGGCTCATTACTGAATACTCGGCCCCAGAAGCGAAAGCACTCACTTATAGTCACACCTACAGCGTCTCGAATTCGAGAGGAGGACCCTGTGGAACTATCTCATGTACATAGCCTGCTGGTTGCTCATCAACCGTCCATCAACATGGAAAAAAAGCGTACTAGTACCCTATTGCTGGACGCTTCCTCCATGGCCAGGATGGGTTCCATAACGTCCGAGGGTGCGTTTGGAGACACCAAAGTGAAATCACTTCCTCCATTCTTCAATACTTCTTTGAACTCGCTACAAAAAGATATGGTGCTAACCAAGATGGAAGCTTTTGGAGTCAATGCTACCAATAGTGAAATCCGAGTTTTCAATCTCCACTTCGAGAACCAAGACGCAGCGGTCCTTGTAAGGCCGAACAAAGAAGTTCGTATCATTATATACGACCAATTTGTGCTGATGCTTCGTTTCCAGTCGACATATACTATCAAATGCATTGACTGCATGCCCCTACAAGGTCCAACTCATGATGGGTTAGTCCTTGTTCTCAAGGACGATACTACGCTTGCTTTGGTCAACCCGTTCTTGGATCTAGCTTCGGCGCCAATTTTCTTGTCAAACGAGGGCGGCCGCACCTTTACTTCTATCAGCTCCACATTCGGCGACCAGTTCACGCTTAAAACAAACAAGCTGACTCTAGCGACCTTCAAAATAGTATTGAGTCCGAATAATCTTCTAGCAGGCAAGTGTCTCTTTGCATTCAAATATTTGTCAGGATCGAAAATCAACCACCTATTCTGGATGCTTTGGAGAACTGCGCTCTCTCTTCTGGTAACGAGAGACGAATGGGAAGCATTTGTGATTTCATTGTTGGCCGCCGTCTATCCCTTTGACAAGGCCGACTCTAATTCAAAGCCGGTATCTTCCAATCCAATCACAGATCTTTTGCCATTGGCTGAGACCCTTCATAGGTACTACGCTTTGGACACATCTTTTGTTGAATTGGCTCCATATATCGTTCTTTCACTCCACCTAATTCGTGAGGAGCAGCGACTCAACATTCTTTGCTCCAACGACGTGCACATGCTAGGTGATTTGTTGGTTCAATTGGTCACTTGGATGGGTTGGCCAGAAGAGTGGAAGAGCTACTATCTTGTGAATAAGCCTTTCAAGCTCGACAATGCCACGAGATTTTTGCTGGTTTGTTTGATGGAAAATCCACCCAACTTGTTCCAATCGCTAGCAAGCTTGTTTACAGACCAGATCACTCGCTATTTAACTTTCTCTCAACTTGTTGAAGAAAGTGGAAACGTGGATGCCCAAATCATGCCCAGAACCAACTTGATCTTGAAGATATTCGAGCTCATAGTATCACCACATTATGGTCCCAGTGATATTATTGACTTGATTTGTGAAGACGATATCACAATATCTGACTTGAAGACACTACCCACTGGAATTATGCTTCCCATCATCGAGACTATTATGGTGTGCCAAGAGAGTCCCGTATTTGAGTGGACAAAAAAGGCGTTGGACCTAGTAGGAAGAAGAGACTTGAGTCTGTTTCTCGAGAACAGCAATAGCTGGTATTCTTCGTCACACTCTAGTTCCATTGCAAATATCCAGCACTTTGTCAAGGATATGAACCACATACTATTCAACATCCTTGATAAAAATGACTCGGTGATAGCGTGGGATGGTCAATCTGAAGCCGATAGAATCAACGTTACGAAGCTCGTCTTCGACCAAGACCGGCGCTACTACGAGATAACAACTATTCTACATCAGACCCGGACCCAATCCGCCACATTTCGACGACTGGAAAACATGAGTGAATATGACTATGTCGTTCAGCTGCGACAATTAGCTGCTTTGGTGGCCCTTCGAACCCTTACATTGCCTATGGGTCGAGCAGCGTTGTTCTATGCAAGCAGAATGCCTCTTTTGACAGAGAGATTTCCAATTCCCAAGTTTAACTTCAACACCTGTATTTATCCCTCTATGAACAATATCGTTCTCTCGAAGGGATCCATATCAGAGGAGATTTCCGATTGGGGATATTTTCACAACGGTGTGTCCTCTGGACTCAGCATTAACAAATCTTCGAAGGGTATCACAGGCAGTTGGATCATATACAATAAACCACCAGAACTAAACCTGCAACATGCCGGCTTTCTATTAGGTTTGGGACTCAATGGACATTTGAAGCGGCTTGAAGAGTGGCACATCTACAACTACCTTGGGCCAAAGCACCCTCTTACCAGTGTAGGGTTATTGATCGGAATGGCTGCAAGTATGAAAGGCACCTCTGACAATAAGCTTACCAAAGTATTGTCAATTCATGCCGTGGCATTGCTCCCTCAAGGAGCCAATGATTTGAATGTTCCGGTGATGGTACAAACCGCCGGCTTGATTGGCATTGGTCTTTTGTACATGGAGACTCAGCACAGACGAATGAGCGAAATCTTGCTTTCTCAAATTACAGGTTACGTTAATCAGAACGATTCAGAACAGATAAGTGAAAGTTATAGATTGGCAGCTGGTATTTCATTGGGTTTTGTGAACTTGGGGAAGGGAAATGATTTGAAAGGACTAAATGACACTCATGTGGTCGATAAGCTTCTCTCCTTGGCTGTATCGATGAAAGATTTTCAACCTGTTCAAGAGCTCGATAAGTCCTGTAGCGGTGCTATCATGGGACTCGGTCTCGTATATTTGAAGACGGAGAATGCAGCGGTTGCTGAGAAGCTCAAGCTTCCTAGCACAGAGCAGACACTTGACTATGTGCGTCCCATTCTACTATTATTGCGATGCTTCACAAGAAGTATCATCATGTGGAAATCCATCAAGCCGTCCATTTCGTGGGTGGAATCCCAGGTCCCCAAATTCGTGTCTGGGAAACTAGAGCAGAGTGGTAGACTCAATAGTGATCAATTGGGCTACTACAACATAATGGCAGGTGCATGTATGGCTGTTGCAATCAAATTTGCAAGCACCCAGAACACTGAAGCTCGTGATACAATATTCTTCTATCTTGGTTCCGTTACTAGAGCCCTCGAAAGTCTTGGTAGGTCGCCTTCAAACTATGATGAAAAGTTAGCGTACCGAAACTGTCACAGTATCGAAAACCTCTTGGCACTTTGCTTGTCTGTCATCATGGCAGGTAGTGGGGATTTGGAGACCCTAAGACAACTTCGAAAACTTCAAGCTGCCACCGATCAGCAAATGAATTTTGGGAGCTATATGGCTCTTAATATGGCTTTGGGGTTCTTGTTCCTTGGCGGCGGTCAGTATGCTTTCAGTCTGTCTAATCTCGCCATTGCCAGTTTGATAACGAGCATGTATCCAGTATTTCCGGACGAAAATAGTGAAATTGAGGCCCATTTGCAGGCACTTCGACACTTCTGGGCACTTTCAGTTGAACCTCGGTGTGTGGTTATCCGTGATGTCGACACTCGCGAGCCCTGTAAGGTTCCCGTCACGATAAGATTAAAGAGTGGAGAAGTCAGAAATTTGGTTTCTCCGTGTCTATTGCCAGACTTGAATGAGGTGCTGCTGGTTGAAACTCGGTCGTCAGACCATTTTAATATTCACATTGATTTCCAGCTCAATTCCGAGTACTTGGAGATCTTTAAAAAATCTCTTACGCTCTACGTTTATCGCAAGAGAAACTACGACCTCTTGAGAGCTTCCGTGGAAGGGTTCTTGAAAACTGAAAATAAAACATTGCAGATTCAAAACGGAGAGTTTGAAGTCGACCACGATGTGAAAATGTTGCTTGAAGATTTGCAAGTCAGCAATGGGCTCTCCCAGTACGAGAAACAGGTGTGCTTGTACGAATCCAGCGACCGACCTAATGATATTGATAACTCGAATGCTGGACTTTCGATCTTCAACATAATAGATGGCAAGTTGGAGTTGGAGTCTATTGTGTCCAATCCACAAAAGGCGGAGGATTTATGGAACCTCAAGTTGGTATTCGCGTTTACCGACCGTAGATTGAACGACGAGCTGTACTACATCACTACAGGCTTCATCGAGCGGCTTAAACAGAAGATATGGGAGTTGGTGAACGACGCCCGATGAAAAAGGCAAACTATAAATAGTTGCTTGAGAATAAAGAAGCCTCCAAAGCAATTGTAGGCTTTTCTTCATGTGAGTGTTCTCCACTTTTCATAAACATAGTACAAGTGGTAATCATAATGCAAGATCTTATAATTCTGCAATTTGCGATAATTATTTTCCATCAATTATTCTTCCACATGTATCTAACAAGCCTACTACATTAGACTGTATTGCAATTGCAGTTATATAGCCATCAACTCTTCGCATAGCCTAGCTTTCCCGGCTGAAAACCTAAGCCCTAGTGGTCCTGTGCCGGCAACTCGTCCCCACCATTGTGTTCCTGCACAGCGTGAAAAATTCCGCTAACGGTTACAGGGCGGGTGCGTAAACCTGTTTACATACAAACT
Source organism: Meyerozyma sp. JA9 (assembly GCA_003676015.1). Taxonomy (NCBI): domain Eukaryota; kingdom Fungi; phylum Ascomycota; class Pichiomycetes; order Serinales; family Debaryomycetaceae; genus Meyerozyma; species Meyerozyma sp. JA9. The sequence goes on along the minus strand of NSDU01000002.1, from coordinate 511,362 downwards.
CTTATATTATGCGTCGTTGGATGAACCTGACCCTGGCCGCCCGGATGAGGTATCCTACGAGTCCCATGACACACACGCCCCATGGAACAGACATTAACCAGCCATTATCGAGGGCCTCGCAAATGGCAGAAGCAATTCGCTCCATGAGTACCGACTCGCGAGCTTCCGAATCCAAAGCCACACCTTCGTCTAATAGAAAACCGCTTCAGTCTCACTACTATCGTCTTCCCAGAGTACCCCGGCCCCAGAAAAGCGTGCTATACTACTCCACGTGGTCCAAACCACAGCGCAAATTGAAACTTCCACACTTGAAGTTATCGCATCGACTGATCCACAGCGCCAACCAGAAAATTAGATCCAAGACCCGTAACTTGCACAAAAGATTCTTCTCCAAAGAGGCGCGTGCCAAGCGTAGACAGCGTAGACATTTCATTAGATGGTGGACGTTGACATCGCTCACGGTGGTTGTGGGAGGAATGGCCGCTAAGATGAAGTACGAGCGAGGCGAACAAGACCCCAATGGTTTCAACGAATACGCTATCAAGCCCCAGTCGTGGCAGTTGTACGCTTACTCAACTCTCCCGCTCAAAGCCATATCTAGATTGTGGGGGAAAGTAAACCTGATCAACTTGCCCGTGTGGATGAGATCTCCGTCATACAAACTCTACTCCGCCATATTTGGAGTCAATCTTGATGAGATAGAGGAGCCGGATTTGACCACCTACAAGAATCTTTCTGACTTTTTTTACAGAACTCTTCGTCCTGGTGTCCGTCCCATTGCCGATGCAGATCTAGTGTCCCCATCTGACGGTAAGGTGTTGAAGTTTGGCATCATCAACAACGGCGAGATAGAACAGGTCAAGGGCATGACTTACTCCATTGACGCTCTCCTCGGAATGAGCAGTACCAACCTCGCAGCTCCGTCGCATTCACCAGATTTTAGTCGTGATGACGACGATGCCACAGCCTTCCAACGAGACGAAGAGTTCGCCAAAATCAACGGCATTTCGTACTCGGTGGACGACTTGGTAGGTGGTGAAAACGACGACACCTACCATATCAACAAATTGGAGTATCGTGACGGAGGCGATGGAACTGCTACCGGCTCGAAGTCTTCTGTCAGTCAAGAAATCTCTGTCGCCAAAAAATTGGTCCCATCGTCAGTAGATAACTTGAAGGCAAGCAGCGACAAGCAGTTGTACTTTGCCGTGATATACTTGGCTCCAGGGGACTATCACCGATTCCACTCCCCAACCAACTGGGTTACAACGTTGAGAAGACACTTCATCGGCGAACTCTTTTCGGTGGCTCCGTTTTTCCAACGGACGCTCCGGGGGCTTTTCGTATTGAATGAAAGGGTGGCTCTTTTAGGCTACTGGAAATATGGGTTCTTCTCCATGATTCCGGTTGGTGCTACAAACGTGGGAAGTATTGTGGTCAACTTCGACAAGGACTTGAAGACCAACGATATCTACGAACATCTGATTTACCTGTCAAGTGTGGACGAAAAGACCCCTCTTTTACAAACGGATGAAGAGAGTCTGGTTGGTACCGTCTACTCTGAGGAGTCAACTCAAGCGAGCTCATCTGGTGCTTCAACAAGCAAGACCAAACCAAAAAAGCTCAAGAAAAACACCGTGTATGAAGCCACGTATTCCCGTGCCAGTAGGCTCCTCGGCGGTTATCCCTTGGTCAAGGGACAGGAAATAGGTGGGTTTAAGTTGGGTTCTACAGTTGTGTTGGTATTCGAAGCGCCCACCAACTTTCAATTCAATCTTGAGGTTGGCCAACAGGTCCGAATGGGACAGAAGTTAGGAGAAATACTCGACGAAGTCGATTGATCAATACGATCCATACCATACCGTCTACATAGTACACTATAAGCATTATACCATATTGGTCCCAGGTTCATCATTATCGCGTATCACAATGAAATCACGTGCGCGACTGATCTGAAAATTGTCAACACCCAGTTTCACAACTAACACTACCTAAGCAAACAGACACTTTCGTAACACAACTCGAATTCTGGTAACAGCATCACGACGACCCACTTTAACTGCATCTTATTACACTCACAAATTTATTATACATGTCTTTTTTAAATACCATCAAAGGTCTTGGAAGAAGCTCGAAAAAAACGAAGAAAGAATTAGAGTCGCCCACAGGATTATACACACACTCTAATGCTTCTGGGTCTTCGCTGAAAAGATCCACTTCTCCATCAAAGCACTCGTCGCCTTCTCGAAGTCAAAGATACAACAACTTTCAGCACCTGGCTTACTCGCGCCAAAGCTCTCCCACAAGAAGATCTGGACGGCTGCCTGTTCGCCAACAAAACCCTGTCCCTGATGCCCAAGAGAGTGCAAACACACAGCCGCCACTTTTTCTATGCGAGCCTTTTGTTAAGACGGCCTTGGTCAAGGGCTCGTATAAGACGATTGTTCAACTTCCCAAGTACGTTGAGTTCCGGGAATGGATTGCGTTGAATATTTTCGAACAATTCAACAACTTGAATCAATGCCACGGCGTTATTTCTGAATTCTGCACGCAAGAAACGTGCCCGGTCATGAATGCTGGGCCCAAGACGACCTATCTTTGGATAGATTCTTCCGGCAATGCAGTAAACCTCCCAGCATATCAATACATTGATTACGTGTTGACGTGGATATCTGCAAAGTTGAACGACCAGTCGGTGTTCCCCACAAAAAACGGAGGGGCGTTCCCCCCGACCTCCATGAAAGATTGCAAAAACATCGTCAGGCAGATGTTCCGAGTGTTCGCTCACATATATCATAATCACTTTGAGCAGATTCTCCATTTATCCTTGGAGGCACACTGGAATTCTTTTTTTGCACATTTCATAAGTTTCGTAAAAGAATACGAGTTGATCGATAGACTGGAGCTATCGCCTTTGTTACCTCTCGTGGAAAACTTTGAAGCTCAGGGTAAAATCATTTAAACTGTACGTATAAGTCTATTCGTTTATGTACAATGAAATTATATACAACCGTTTTGAAAATTCTATGTGTTCTCGTTATTCATGAAAAGAAGTAAGGAGAGTCCATTACAGCTTTGACGTCAAGTTCTCCCTTTGGTGGTATACTGGGGAATGTCAACGGTGCTAGAACTTGAGTAGCCTTACTGGCGGAAGCTCCAACAGCAATTGCATTCATGTCATAACCTTCCGTCACACTTACAGTTGTCACCATTTGACGTCCTGCTTCGACCATCAGCGGATCATCTGATTCCAACAATTGCTGTCTCTTGTTCTCCAAATAGATCTCATCGCCTACAGTCAATGCTCTTCCAAGGTCCTTGACAATTCCTCTTCGAACCTCTTTGATTTTGAGTGCAACTTCATGATGACCAGGGATTGTTATTACTTGCAAAAACCCTTTGTACCGCTTCTCAAATTCGTCTCTCAACTTGACAATAAGATTCTCCCCGTGTAAAGCGACAAACTGCTCACGGATGTGTCTGTTCATTGTATCAACGTCACAGGCGTGTGTCCAATACGAGTCATGAACTGCCGCAAATGACAATCCCAGCTGTCCACAAGCTCTCGCTGTCATGAGCATATGGGTAGCGTCAAGCGAGTGGACAAAGTTGGGAGGGAAGGCAGATTGTTGCTTTCTAGCATCCACCTGACTGGCACCGAATGGATCGGAAATGACAATATCTTGCAAGTTTGTGTGGACGATTTGCTTTTTGCTCACACGATATGGTTGTACGCAAGGAAGACCAAGTGGAGTCGTCCAGATGACTGACGATAAATGACTGGGCTTATCTGAGCTATGAACAGGATTCTCCTCTGAATCTGTACGAACCGACTTGGAAATTCTTTTTGCTGCCTCACCGAGCCAGTCTTGAATCAAATGAGCACCGGAGAACAACTCTCTCATAGAAGCAAACACATTCAGGGTTAAGTATCTCGCATAGTCTGCGACTTTTCCTTGATCTTCTTTGGAGAAGTGATGGTCAATCTGCTTTTGGATTTGTGCAACAGCACCGACAAAAGTGACACCATAAACGTTTGTCATTACAGTCTGTTTCACAACCTTCCGTGTAATCTTGTCACGGAGAAACAATGCATATTCATTGCCCGCTTCTGCTTCGGCGTCGACTCTTTTCTGAACCAAACTTGCAACGAAACTGTAGACGTCTTGAGGACGGTCCGCTGGAATCAAATTGACTTGACGAGCTCCCTCAAAGTCTCCTCCCAAAGCGGCATAATGCTGGAGACCGTTACAGGTACCGTCTTGATGAATAGGGAGGTGTGATATATGTTCCGTGGGATCTTCGAGATCATAAGCACGCTTCAATTCGAAGCACACTCCCAACACCTGCCATGGCTTGTCTGCCTTTTTCCACCATGCATCTTCAGCGAGAGGGTTCTTTGCGGATTCGATGATATGATGCAAATTATCATCCACAAACTGAACACGCTCGTGAAGGGGAGCCTTATTGATACCATACAAATTGGCCATGTGGATTTTGATCCATTCTAAACCCCTGGCGCCAACCTTTTTCCCTTCCCAGAATAAGAACAATGATCTTGTCATGTCATTGCCTAGATGGTTAAAATGAGGGGACAACGGATACGCTCTTCCTCTGAAATCCACATTGTGTGAGAAATAAAGCTTCTCACCCAAAAAGGCTCGAGCAATCTCTAACCTATAGTTGGTATCACATCTCTGTGATCTTGCAGATGCGGCGTCATTCATAACTTGCCTAATCCTTCTTTGGTATTCTGTTTTCTGCAATGGTTCTGCATCGATTGGAGGAGCGGGAGGTAAGTCTAGTTCCTCGACAATCGAAGGAATATCCAAGAACTTTTCTCCAGTATTCCAATAGTGGGAGATAACATCGAAAACCTCATGGTTGATGGTCCAACAAGTGTCTCCCAAGACATTCAATCCTTCGTACAACCCGTCCAAGTTACCCATGTCAGATGCTGCCTTCAAATAGGCATTAGTTTCTGCTGAGTCCTTAATTCTGATGATATTGTTCTGCGAGAACAAGTATCCTCCGTCATTATAAGCCACCCAAGGCCTAGGTGGGACAAGCATAGGAAGTAACTGGGGTTGAACAGCATTGCTCAAAGCATTGCCCGCAAGCTGACGAATGAGCGACTTATGGACCTTCAAAACGCCTAGACGCTGTCCTTGAAGAAACTGGTATGTGTGATGGAATGCTGGCTGCATGCTTTTGACTTGTTTTCCGGTTACTGGATCAGTTCCAGTGACGGAAACTTTTGCCACATGCATCAATAATGAAGTCAAGACTGAGCCGACTTTGGCGTAAATAGGGTAGTCCCACTCGTTGGTTGCACTAGGGTTTTCCTTGCTGTAATCCTTTCTGGTTCTCAAAACCTTTTTCCATTGATGCGTCGTCTTGAGCTTTCTGGAAAGCGACCTCCTCTCAGCTTCAACCAAGTTTTGTGACTTGTACTCGAGCTCAAGAGCTTTTCCCACGGAAATTACCGCTCGAGCAGTTCTCATTCCGTCCACGATACCTCCAGTGGAGTTCAATTTCAATAACTCCAAAATAGTGATCACGGCCATTTTCTTTGGTGGAACCAATATCATGTACGGTGCGTAGTAAGCTCTTTCTTTCATCTGAGCAGCCTCTTCTGGCTCACAGGTTTTCACATCTAGTTCACCTGCGACTATCTTTCTGCAAAGCTCCGCTTCCTTTTCGATATAGGGAAGCATATCAGAGTACCATTTGAACAATTGAACGTTGAGGTTTTTGTGAACGGCAAAGGCACCTCTTTTCTGCATTTCCTCCCACTCATGTTTCCATTTCTCTCTGGCTCCATCCACACCTCTCAATTCTAACTGTCTTTGGCGACTTTCGTTGAACAAATCGAGAGCTTCATTGAACTTTCTACGCTGCTCGTCAGACTTCAAGCTGCGGTAGACTGCAAAGTAGTCCTTTTTCTGGCCCTTAACATTGTGAAGAACATTGACACCTAATTCCAGCTCGATATCGCGGATGAACTCATCCAAGACAGGACTATTGTTTTCAGCTTGGAGACCGAGCAAGGTGTGCCTGATCACTTTGAGCCCAAAAGAGTCAACAGCACGCAAAACGGCGGCATCCTTGTCGACCACAGGCACAATCTGTTCACTATTCTTGAAGTACTCTGGAGTATTAACCAGTAAATCGGGGTCTTCGTTTGAGGATTTGGCTTGGTGAAACAATGGACGTAAATCGGACGGGACATCATGTTCCAGAATCGAATCTTGGTTGAAAATCTTGGTGAGTCCATCGACGCCCAAAATGTCCAAGTGGTTGAAAACTTTGCGTAACACACGAGCACTCTTGGCCCTGCCCAAATAGTATGAAAATTTGTCTTCGTTCGACATCAGCTTTGATAAAAGAATAGCATACGTTCTATCGTTAGGCAGGACATGGGGGAACCTAGCAGTGGTATCTTCGAGATATGTTTCCAATTCAGAAAGTGATACACCTTCTTGTGCCAAGCCTTCCAAGTATCGATTGAGAGAGAACAAGAAATCATCCAGAGACGGCGAAATGGGGTAGATGGCTTTGAGGATCTTATCGGCTCTGTCAAAGTTCTTGCTTGCTAGCAAGGCATCAAGAAGTGATTGTAGATGGACGATGTCTTTGGCAAAAGGTGAACGAGATACTGGGTCGTAGCGAGATGACCAAGACACCGATTGACGTTCTTTTTCTGAAATATTGTCAAGAGTCTTTGAATTGATGCTTGAGAATGCTTTGTTGTGCACCCCGTTTCTATTTGGTAACTCTTTCTTGTTTTTAAGGTCTTCTAGAACGGAGTCATAAATGCCAAACCGATCGGATTTATGAACTGTGGTTGATGCAGCAGTGGGAGATTTGAGTCCTCCGTTTGATTTGTGGAGATTCCTTGTTAGCCCACGTCTCAAGGCGACGCTATGTCGATGCATGCCCCGTAACATTATCGTGAAAATAGTGTGAATGCGTTGTAAGGCAAAAGAAATGTAGCTTGGAAAAAAAAATCAGCCTGCAGATGATTTAGTATGGGGATGCGAGATGACTTACATAAAGTAGTGAGACCAAGCGGTGTGAAACATAGGTGATTTTTTCCTTCACAAAACTAGCCATCTACAAGCTGTAACGTAAATTATCATTGGTCGTATCCTATACTAATATCTACAACCCCATCTCTGCCTGCAATGCCTTCAATTGCTCTTCGTCCTCGTCATCCTCTGTGGCTGGCTTGTTGTTAGCTACAGCAGGGAAGTTCGGTAACTCTTCCTCTGCCAGCGAGACCGGCTTGGAAACCACCTTCTGTTTCTTCTCTTGTTGCTCCTCCTCCTGCAACATCGCCAACTCTTCGTCCAACTCATCCTCATCAACATACTCGGTACCCACTGGTCTGGATATGGCATCGGAAATCTCATCCGCCAATTCAACCTGCTCCCGAATATCGTCCATGGTGCTCTCCACCTTGTCTACATCGTACTCGCCGTGGATTTGCTTCATAGCTTGGGCACCCTGTTTCATAGCCTTCATGGTTTCCAAGTTCAAGTTGGCGCCCTCGATGGAAGTTAATTGAGTCTCCAATGTATCGATTTGGTTCTCAATTTTCATCAAGTTTGTCTCGTATCCCTTTTTGCGCTTCAAAGCGTTCTTGGCGAGTGCCTTGTTAGTGGATATGTGCTTACGAGCCAACGCATCTTGGTCGGCAATTTGCAGCTCAAGGTGACTCCTCTTCTTGTGAAGCATTTGGATGTGCTCACGCAACTCCACAATGGCTTTCTTGGGAAGCTCTTTCTTCTGCTTGTTATTCCCTCCAAATAGATAGTTCCACATCTTTAGCAGATATATTTATGAGCGTTGAATATGCAAGAAAACTCTTCTGCTGGTGGTCAGCTCCGGCAGCTAGTGATCGAAATACGTTCGCGGAAGGTGAAAAGGGCCAATTAAACCAATTAAATATTCAAAAGTGTCAACTGGAAGATTAGTTGCCACAGTAAAAACTCTCAAACCAAAGTAGTTTGAAGCTTCCAGGCAATTGCTAAGGTTAGTCCGAGCCCAGTATTCACGTGTAAGGTTACCCCTAGCTTCAAATAGTGACTGTTCGATGAAAAACGTACCTTGAGTATTTATCAGTTACCTTATCAATCCTTCAAAATCGTTTTTGGTGACGCCAGCACCCAAACACCAGGACTGTAATATGCTGGTTGTATTAATGCTACAGATGTAAGTAAAGTATGACGTCTATAACAGCCCACAGCTCTAACTCACTAAGACCCACAAGAAGAAGAACACGATTAACACCCCAAAAATTTTGAGAAACAACCACCGATTGCTCAGAATATGGGCATAGTATTTGAGAAGTTCTCGCTGGGCTCCCGTTATATTGAAGCTAATGTCTTCTACGTTTTGGTCGATTCGTTGCACTACCTCTCCTTGTTCACTGATCATGGTGGTGAGCTGTTGGAAGAGATTTCCCACCTCGTTGATCGACGATTCGATCAAGTCCACGGCAGCGTTTCTCTCCTGTAGGTATTGGTTGTCCTGCTGCTCCATAAGGAGCATCTGGCGTGTTTGGTCCGGGATTGTCAAGTACTCGCCATTGTTGTAGTTGGAGTAGGGAACCGACGTGTCGGGGTCCAAGTCCGGGTCATATGGGAGAGGCGATTCGCTTCTGTGGGCTCGGCCCAGATATGGATTCTCGCCCAAGTGGGTAAGGTTGTTGGTATTGGGCAGCGCAGAACCCACCGATGCTCCGGCTACGAGGGGCGACTGGTTATGGCTCGACCGAGTGTTGGATGCGGCAGAGAGAAAGTTTTCGGTTCGAGATTTGTTGAGAAGCTCGTTCTTCTGTCTGGTTTCAAGCACGGTTTTGAATTCCCCACTTATGTTCTTCATCTTCGTGTTGAGGAGGTTCAACACATTCTTGGAGTACTGGTTGATTTGCGAGTCCACCTGAATTGACGACTCGCCCTTGACAAACTTGCCGAGATTCTGTATACTCTGCTCGATTTTAAACAAGTCCTGCTTGATCACATAGGTGAGTTCGCCTATCTCGATCGGCTTGTCATCGAATAACGGTTTCCGCTTCGCTAATAATGCTAGTTTACTTAAAAGTTCGGTGGTGTGGGCAATGTCTTTGGCAATGATACTTGCTTGCTGACTGAACTTTGATTTTTTCGGAGGCGACGCCACCGTGTCTGGATTCGGCTTCCTGTTGAGCTTGTCAAATGTGGCCACACATTGCTGGAACTCGTAGGTTCGGTTTTGTATCGTGGTCATGGCACTGTCACAAGCAACACGGTGCGATTTTGGATTTGGACCAGTATTCGCACCTGCAGTACCAACACCCTAGCCCCGGTCGTGCGCACACCAGGCCGCTCGAGCTCCCCGTCTATCGGTCGTGCCGCGGCGGTTCTCAAAAGTACGAAATCTAAACAAATAAAGACACGCTCCGTTACACACCATCGATGAGAGAAATTGTAAGTATATTGCACGATCCCAAATGCGGCCATGTGCCCGTGTGTGCTTAAAGAGAACAGAAACTAACTCCAGATTCACTTGTCCACCGGCCAGTGTGGAAATCAAATTGTAAGTACCGAGATCGAGAAATGATTTGTCGTTGAAAATGAAATACATTTATTACCGCCGTATCCCGAGCAACCAAACGCCCCGAAAATAACCAGCAAGAACGTCCGTGTGGCAGGATGGCGCGTTTATCGAACAATCGCCCACAAACTGTCCTTATCTTGAACTCATACTAACTACAGGGTGCCGCCTTTTGGGAAACCATTTGCGGTGAACACGGCTTGGATAACAGTGGAAACTACCAAGGACTAGACGACATTCAAAAAGCAAAGCTCGATGTCTACTTCAACGCGGCTTCGTCTGGCAAATACGTTCCTCGTGCCGTCATGGTTGATCTTGAACCAGGAACCATCGACGCCGTGAGATCGTCCCATATTGGAAACTTGTTCAGACCCGACAACTTCATCTTTGGCCAAAGCTCGGCCGGTAATGTCTGGGCTAAGGGCCACTACACTGAAGGTGCCGAACTTGTGGATTCGGTATTGGAGGTGGTGAGAAGAGAAGCTGAAGGTTGTGACTCTTTACAAGGTTTCCAAATCTCCCACTCCTTAGGTGGAGGTACCGGTTCTGGTATGGGTACATTGTTGATCTCCAAAATCAGAGAGGAATTCCCCGATCGAATGATGGCAACTTTTTCCGTCGTCCCCTCTCCTAAATTGTCCGATACCGTTATTGAGCCCTATAATGCTACCTTGTCCGTGCATCAATTGATTGAAAACTCCGACGAAACCTTCTGTATTGATAACGAAGCCTTATACAACATTTGTCAGAAAACTTTGAAAATGGACCAACCAGGCTACAATGAATTGAATAACTTGGTGTCGTCGGTAATGTCAGGTGTTACCACCTCTTTGCGTTTCCCGGGTCAATTGAACTCCGATTTAAGAAAGTTGGCCGTCAACTTGGTTCCTTTCCCAAGATTGCACTTCTTTATGGTTGGTTACGCACCATTGACATCTATCGGCTCCAAATCTTTCAGATCTATTTCCGTTCCTGAGTTGACACAACAAATGTTCGATGCTAATAATATGATGGCCGCCTCCGACCCTAGAAATGGGCGCTACTTAACGGTGGCCACTTTCTTCAGAGGTAAAGTGTCGGTCAAGGAAGTAGATGATGAGATGTACAAAGTCCAAACCAAGAATTCAGCCTATTTCGTGGAGTGGATTCCAAACAATGTGCAAACTGCAGTATGTTCGGTGCCTCCTAAAGGTTTAGATATGGCCGCAACTTTTGTTGGTAACTCCACATCCATTCAAGGACTCTTTAAGAGAGTGGGGGATCAGTTTAGTGCGATGTTTAGAAGAAAGGCTTTCTTGCACTGGTATACGTCTGAAGGAATGGATGAAGTGGAATTTTCTGAAGCTGAATCGAACATGAACGATTTGGTGAGTGAATACCAACAATACCAAGATGCGGGTATTGACGAAGAGGAAATTGACGAGTACGCCGATGAAGCTCCTTTGGAGGAACCAATGGAGTAAGGTTGATGGAATGAGCATATGTTGGTATAAAATGCTTCAAATGGTGAGTGGTAGATATAGCTCCTCGTACACCAGTGCCCTTCTTGGCACAATACCCGTGATTGTCTATTTCTGTCTCTAATTCTGATTAATGGATTTATTATAAAATGTTTGTGTAGTTGTTGTATTTCTGACTACCATATATTCGTATATGACTTTGGTCTAAGTGGCCGGCACAAGTCGGCGAATGACTTTCATGTGTTCTTGTTTTCATTACTTTAGTTTCCCCTTAAGAAGTTCTTGACAAAGTCGTTTTTGTCTCCAAATTGAGTGTCACCTTGGTTTTCAAAGTACCTCATGACGTGACATTGTTGCTTCCAGAAGTTGATCAACTCCTGAAATTCCATCTGTCCCTTCATATACAAGACATTGGATATTTCTAAGTCTTTTACAAATCTTTGTCTCTCGAATTCCTGTCTAATTTTGGTTTTAACATTGGAAACTGGCATGTCCAATTCGTAAATATTAGACATTTCCCGCGAATATCTCATGTACTTTCTGTACAAATGCAAAACACGCTTTCTCATTTCAGCACTTGATGCTGAACGACGAGTGGTCTCAGCAAACTCGGTTGCCAAAGTCATACTTGGAGGTGATTCTTATGTTGTAATAAAAACGATCGTGGTTGGTCGCACCAGCTCCGGGTAACGGTCCTGTTGAAGTAGAATCATCATTTTATGCAGGCCCAACAGCTTCTACTTTAGAGTCTTCAAGATAGTTTGGAGCAATGTACCCTTGGGTTCCAAAAGCTTGATGAAACGACAGAGTTCGAAGCACCAGTCCCACTTGTTTGCGTCGGAAAGAACTTTGATGATTTTCAAGATTATTTCTTTGTCGTTTGCATCTAACTTGTGAGTCGCAGCATTGACTTCGTCCTCCTCTCTTTTGTAGTTCAAGTAGACGTTTAAGTAATTGTAGCATAGCTCAACATTGTCGTTTGCTATGAGCCTCCTCATGAAAATAATCGGGGTTGTGTCGAGTGTTTTGAAGAACAAATCCCAATATTCAACCTCTATCTTTCTCAAACAATTGACATAGATCACCTCTGAATCGTCCAAAGTCTCGATTACCGCAACGACCTTTCTCAAAAATTCCTCATTTTGGTCAAACGTTAGGTACTTGAATAGCAAGAGCTCCAAACAGTAATCAAAGTTTTCGTATTGTTGAAACATCTTGCAGATAACAGCCGTCAGTTGGTGTTGAACAACTTCTTTTTCGATGACATCGTTGAGAACAAGCTGACGATTGGCCCTCGTTTGAAGAAAGAGATGGCCCTGCCGAGAGAACAGGTCGGTCTGCAAACCAATCAAGTCTATGGATTTGAGTCCGTCAAGTTTTTCATTAATTACCTCCTCAATCGTTATCGGCATGAACGAATCTGCCTTTAAGCGAATAGCATCAGGTGCTATGGATCCAGGGCCGCTTGCTACGTCCTGTTCAACACCCAAATCAACATCGCCGATGCCAGAGTCAAAAAGTCGCTTGAGGTCATATATGAAGACATGATTACAGTTCAACATTGTGACATATTTCACGGCATCCTGACCAAAGCCGAGTGTCTTGAATTTGAAAAAGGATATTGTATCATGAACTTGGACTAGTTCATACATGTGAGCAGGACGCAAAACATCGATGGGAGATGGTTCTGTAGACCGCTCAGGTGTTGATACATTTCGTAGCATGTAAAGCTCGCCCGAGCCAAGCAAGAAAAGGAAATGCTGGTCATAAATCATGCTCACTTGGACAACTTTTGAAACTGCTAGTTTGCTTTCAATCGCGGAGAGATGCACTGTTTTGTGAAACCGAATATGTAGTTTGGGGTGCTTGGTCGTTTCTCTAAAGTTGTTCTCGGCTTTTGGTTTGTTTTTGGATAATTCAATGACCAAAATTTTCAGGTCACTAGTAACACAAGTTAACATTTGGCTTGCTTTGCTAGAGTTACTGAGATCGTGGGCAATGATTCGGTTATTGAAGGACCTTCTCCACACTATTCTGTCCGAATCAAATACATATTCCACACCACCTTGGCCATATTTGGACATGATTGTGTCCATAACAATGATTTCGTCTATTTCAGAACCATCATTATTGAACCTGTTGATAACCACAAGAAAATCGCTGAACCAAAAATGGCCGACAATATTCATTGAAGTAAGAAAGTGGTTTTTGAAATTGAACCATATTATGTGATTCTTGTCTCGATTTGTTCCGCATGGAGTTGAAATGGTCAAATGCTCACCATAAGCAAGGGAAAATTGGTTGATATCATTGCGGCTGATTGTAAAGCGACCAGAAGGTGAAGTATGATTCGGCGTATCAATGTTGATATGCTCCATTATGCTGATGATGTTTTTGAATTTGGGAAGAATTGGGACCTTGTAAAGTGATCCATTTGGGTCCAAAGAGGAGATATAATTCTGATTATAAAAAAGTTCAGATTGTGGGACAGGTTGTCTTAACAAATCAATGGAATAAAGTTTTGCGGCGATGCTGTTGATCATTACCACTCGGGAAGCATTGGGAGCAACTATAATCTTGGACGCCTTTAAGAAGTCCGCGGATTCTTTCGTAGGGTCATTGAGTTCATTGGCCACATGTGACGAGTTAAAAAGACGATTTCCGAACTTGGATACAAGAGACCAGCAGTTTGTATCATGATCAAGGATGACAAAGAACGTGCCACACGGTGACCATGCTACCGATGAATTGGCGCCATCCAAAGCAACGGAGTGAAGTTTCACGAGCTTTTTCTCGAGTGGTGAAAGTTTGTAGATGTTTACCACTAGATCTTGCTTAATGAGAATCAAGTCGCATTGGGGATTGAACTGAAATCGAATGTTATCCAGCTTCAAGCTTGAAACCTTTTCTGCAGACACAAGCGTCTTTTCCTCTTGAAAGTCAAGCTGCATGAACCATACTTCGTCATCAGCGTTAACAAACAAGAAGTAATTATCGAATTTGTTGAATGAAAGATACTTGATGGCAGATCCTCCTTGATACCATTCAAAATCTGACAACTCGAACATGTTGCTCTTAAAGGACTTCAAATCAACGGTCTGGAAGTAGGCCCCATGAGAATCTGCCTCACGTTCGTTTTCATCATTAAAAACCACTAGGAAGTGTAAATTGGGAACGAGCCAAAAGTTCGATATCCCAAGCCCTATTTTGACAATTTTGAAAACGGATATTTTCACGGGATGGATTTCTGACACACCCAATTCATCTTCGATCGGTCTGTTATTGAAATGTTCTATGTTCTCTAGGTTTATTGTGGCAGCGGATGAACCCAGTAGGATCGAGCGTGTTGCTGATTTCATTAACGATGAAATAGAAAACTTCGAGTAATTCAAGCTCAAGGGAAGTCCCGACTGAATCACCTCATTAGTATCTCTGCTAGATAATTCATATACGGATTTCGAGTAGTCGATTGAAACTTGGTAGATGATCAAGTAATTTGATTCGGTTTCCACAAAGAGATTCACCGTCGTAAGTTTCTGTAGTTGAGCGGAGTTTATCCCCAAGTGCCTAATTTTGACCAGTTTGTTGCACCCATGCTTCTCTAAGGAGTCTTCATTTCGTGAATGCTTGGCAAGAAATGTCAATGAATTTATATCGTAGATGAAAACTGTCGAATCTGTCAATATTATCAATAGAGACGTATGAGGTATTGCTAGCAACTGAAGAGGCTTCAAATCTGGAGGAATAATTGGTCCCAGAACACTGGGTAGCGAGTCTACCCAAGTCATAAACAGTTGCAAACAAGAAGTAACAAAACGGCCGAATCGCGTACGAAATGCACAGGTCAGGATGTAAATGTTTCCAAGTCTTCATCCGTAGAAATACGGGCGTGTGGTCTAGTGGTATGATTCTCGCTTTGGGCTTGCTGGAAACAGCTAAGTTTGTGAGAGGCCCTGGGTTCAATTCCCAGCTCGCCCCATTTTTTTGTGCACGGAGACTTGAAAAATTACGGAAACGAACTAGTTTGTTCAAGAAAGCTATGACAAGGAAAAAAGCCAACGAACAGCAGGCTGGAGTAAGGCTACATATTCATTTTTATCTTCTTTTTACCGCTTCTACATCATGCTAATATTTGTACATTAATGATGAAATATAACCCAAAATCTTAACGGTAAGACTTTTGGAATCTGGCTCTGGCACCACGACCACCGAACTTCTTTGGCTCCATTCTTCTGGAGTCAGCAACCAACAAAGTCTTGTCGTAAGAAGCAAACACCTTCTTCAACTCGTTCTTGGAAGCCTCATCAACGTATTTTTGGTGGTAGGCAATCAAACCCTTGGCGATAGCTTGTCTGATGGCGTAAACCTGCGACACATGACCACCTCCAGACACTTTAACTCTGATGTCGATGTTTTGGAATTTGTCCAAGCCGACCAAAGTCAATGGCTCGTAAACCTTGAAACGCAAGATTTCTGGTTGCACCAAGGTGATTGGCGAACCGTTAACCTTGATCAAACCCTTACCGGCCTTGACGTGGGCAACGGCGGTGGCGCTCTTCTTCTTACCAAAAGTCTGAGTTAGTAAAATATAACTTGAAGTCTTGAGTGGGGGAACTGAGTAGAGTGAATATGAATGAGTGGACAAAATTTGATGCATAAACGAGTCCATAACGCAAACCTGGATGGCTTCTATCGAACTGGTTTCGAATTCAACGTTTCAATTATCGTATACGTGTCATTTGGATAACATTTTCCTTGAGTTCATGATTCGTTTCAATGTATGATTCAATGGGATTAACTGCCCTTATAACGAATATGATTCAAATTGCACCAGGGATCTCAATCTACACTCATTCCATATCACACTTATTCCTCCAGCTTTGCCACCACTGTTAAAATTGCACATACCTGTACTGATGGGGTGGACATTGTAGCTCTCTGGTAAAAAAATTTGTGAAAGTGAAAAACTGGCCGCGCCAAACTCCTGCATCTTGAGCGGACCGATAGTTACACACTAGCGGTGGTTACGCGGGACCAACTCACGTGATACGTGACTGGCCCGCGGCCGCGCAGCTGCAGTAAAATTTTCAAGATTACTTTTTTACCTTCTCAAGTGAACACATTAGAAAATGGCTATTGCAAAGAACTTACCATTGTTGAAGAACCACTTCAGAAAGCACTGGCAAGAGAGAGTGAAGGTTCACTTCGACCAGGCCGGAAAGAAGGCTTCCAGAAGACAATCGAGATTGGCCAAGGCTGCTAAGATCGCCCCAAGACCTCTCGACAGCTTGAGACCTGTGGTGAGAGCACCAACGATCAAATACAACAGAAAGGTCAGAGCCGGTAGAGGATTCACCTTGACCGAGTTGAAGGCCGTTGGCTTGACCGCAAAGTACGCTAGAACCGTTGGCATTTCTGTTGACCACAGAAGACAAAACAGAAGTCAAGAGACTTTCGAAACCAACGTTGCCAGATTGAAAGAGTACTTGAGCAAGTTGGTTGTCTTTGACAAGAAGACCAAGGCTTCTGAGGCTACTCAGCATGAGCAAGTTTCTGTTGCTGCCACCTTCCCTATCGAACAGGTTGCTCCAGAGTCTGCTCCAAGAGCCGTCGAGAAGACCGATGAGTCTGCTTACAGAACCTTAAGATTGGCCAGATCTGACAAGAAGTACAAGGGTATCAGAGAGAAGCGTGCCAAGGAGAAGGCCGAGGCTGAAGCTGACAAGAAGAAGAAATAAACTATCTAGTCTAATATCATGTAACTCAAGAACTGGATAAAAAGGTGTAGACAAAGAAAATGAGCAAACGGTGTAAGACAGAGTTGTAGCATATACATGGTTGCTAGTTGATTCTGGCTTCTCAACTCTCCAATTCTTCGTACCCTGGTACTGCTCTCTTTCATGATACTCAGTAGTTTATAATTTTCTACTCAACCTCTCCTACACTGCAGTACTAGCATCCGTTTATTACATGATCTAATCGAACAATCCGAAACCCATGTCGTCATCAGACTCCTCCTTCTCTTCTTCCTTCTTCTCTTCAGCAGCAGCCTCTTCGGTAGCACCACCAGCAGCGGCAGCGGCAGGGGCAGAACCAGCAGCAGGAGCAGCCTGGATGTTGAAGAGGAAGTCCTTAGGGTCCTTACCCTCCAAAGCACCAGCAAAAATGTCAGCCCAGATGGACTCAACCTCAACGTTGGCCTTGGTGACCAACTGAAGCAATTTTTCCGAGGAGATTTCGATATCGGAATCGGCCAAAATCAAGGCAGCATAGGACAATGCGGATTCTACTGACATTCTAACTAGAGATAATCAATTTAAGCTCAAGTTTGCAGACTATTCTTAGTTACGATGAGTTTGAAAAGTTTGAAATTTTCTCGACGGCGCGCACACCCAGGGCGCTGCCCCGACGGCGGGCACGCGACACTCCACACGTGACAACAGATACATACAGTACCCATAGTCCCGTTGTTGCAAATATTACCAACTGTGTGTGTTTATTCGTTATAATCCGTCTCTAATAGCACAGTACTGGATATACCAAGGTTTTGTCCACACCCTAATTCTCTTTCCGTAGTAGATAAATATACCTGCTGACATCATAATGACAAACTCAAGCACCGCCAAGATGATAAACGTGTGAGTATTCCCCATGGCATCTAACCAAGGAGAGCAAGCAAAGGTAAAGATGCAGCCACACATGTTGTTAATGACAGCAACACCACACATCATCTCAATGACCATTTCTGGATAGGCATCCATCAAGTACGACATGGATACATCACCAGAAGCACCGAACCCCAAGCCAATAAACCCCAAACCAATGTAGGTAGGAACCCAATGCCAATCCTGGTCGGTTCCTACAGCGAATAATATAAGTCCAATGGGGGCAATGACTCCAGGAATGAAAAGAAACCACAATCTGAATTCTGCTTCTTGGATACCACCATTCTTTCTGGCCAACCAGATCGAGAACCAATCACTAACAATACCGGCGTAAACACATCCGATAATTGCACCAATAAGGCATGGTACGTTCATAAGAGCAACTCCCACATCTCCATAATTATAAGGTGGATCGTAGTATTGGTCGTCCTCCACCGTGAGGTAGAACGTAAGTAAGGCATCCTGGAAACCCCACACAAGTCCAGAGTAGATTACCGGTGGATAAAGAAACACCTTGAACAGGTGCATCAACTGACGAATATACTGACGGAACCCAGTTCCTCGTAGATTTTTAGCAGGGGTGATGAGCTTCACTCGTTGCCAATATGACTTTCGAACAATATCGGTATCGTCTACCGAGTCTTCATAATCCACCGATATGCGTTTTTCGGAAAAGTGGGACTTTTGGGCCACGAGTGCATCGTGTGCCTGTTTCTCTTCGACCATATGTGATGGACTAATATGGCCCCTACGGTCATATACGGTTTCGTCCTGACCAAAGACGAGCACGGTTAACAAACCGGTGGAAATAAATACAGCAATCCAGCCAACCCAGCGAAACCCAACATACTTTACGATAAACCCTGCGATCAAAGGACCAAGGTAGGTGCCCACCGAGGTCGCCAAGATATAAATGGTCAATACCGCACCCAATTGATGTTGAAAGTACAAGTCACTCAACGACAATTGAACCTGAGCTTCGGCACAGCTTTCGGAGATTCCAACAAACAATTGTGACCAGATGGTATCGGAGGTATCCTTACTTAGGGCAAACCAAACTGCTCCCAAAAGTCCAAGAAATATACAAATCAAGTAGGTGATTTTTCTACCGTACAAGTTGGCACAGGGAGCCAAGAAGATAGTAGCCCATCCAATACCGATGAACAACACACCGGCACCGGTGTTCATCGAATTGTAACTGATGCCATAAAGTCCATTCAATGAGTCTTGAGTTGCACCGGCATCGTTTGAAGTGGCAGCAGTGAACCCAGTGATAAAAGCAAGAACGGCGAGGTTCCACATCTTTCTGAATCTGCTCCAGTTAAGAGGATCATTTGGCGAGTCCGAAGGTTGAGGAACAAGAATAATGTTGCCGGAAGTCTTGAGATTTCGGTCGTGAGTTCGGGAATGTTTGACACTTAGTTCAGTATCATTTTTCACTTCGAACGCATAGATGTTGAGGGTACCGGGGATGTACGAGTCCTCGTTGACAGAATCAAAATCGGGATCCATTTCCCTTGGTGTTTCAAGTGTCACCGCCAGAATATATTTCCCAACCTCAAATCGACGCACGCTTCAGACTGCCCAATGAAGATAAGGTGCGGCTCACATTGAAGATAAAGATTGGGGATCGGCTTCCGGGCGGGGTCGTTCATGGAGCAGAAATTGCCGTTAAGCCTCGTATACCAAGATGTACTGGTGAGGGATGTGCCCTGGAGCTGCCAAACTTAGGTGAAAATCTTGGGATCACACGAGATGTCAAACCTGTCAAATGTGTCAAATCTGCAAGGCAAATTTGCCAGGAGCAAACGGGACAGAAAGTAAAGACTAGGAGTAATGTTAGCGGTAGGTTGGCAGTACAGACCAGCAGGTACAGATGAAGCAATCCTGAGCGGTTCTGAAAGAGAAGCAATTCTTTTGATTCTTGAGATTTTTCATCCATGCCCAATCGTGAACCCAACTTAATCAAGGGAGCGATTGCGACGGTTATCTCCAAACAAGGTGGCGGCAACACACCACACTGCACTCAATTGACCCAAACCAACGTGGCTCGGCTGCTAAGCAACACAGATCGCCGATAAGGCCTCATATCCAAGCGGCTGTGCCTGTATGCACGCTTTGAGCTACCAATCGCGGAATCGGGAAGTGAAGGAGGTAGATAGGACAATTGGACAACACAACTGGACAAGACAATTGGATAAGCAAATTGACGCTGTGCGAGCAGATCAGTGTGAGCGATGAAGGTGTAGTGTTAGCAAAGGAGTCAATTCCACTGAATACACCGGACTGTGAATACTTCTACGATCAAAAGTGTCACAGCTGTAGTGTTACGTGTACAAGTTATTCGAAATGAGCATGTCAGTTGATACTGAGCATGTCAACACTGATATGTCAGTTCAATGCTGATGTAATATTGAGTAGTATCAACTCACATCATTGAGTAGAGCCATGTTGTCTATCAATGTCATTAATGTCATATTATTAATGTCATTAATGTCGTATTGACACATGCCATTGTGTTCTCATTGTGATTTCGGTGAATCTACATATATACTTTGCCCTGGTTGCAGCCGTCATCCTGCACACACCCAAGCCGCTTGCGTAGCACGAACCAGTTGCGGGGGGCAATACTTATTGCCGAATACAGCAATCAATGACCTGGGTAGCGCCAAGGCGTTGCACCCGGCTACCACCAAGCAGCAGCACCTTGCAGGGTTCTACTTGGCGACGAAACATCGTCTGACACTCGAGAACCACAACAGTACTTTTGTAGAAACGTGCGATAAGCGTAAAAAATTAATGTTCCCGGTTCGGAACCTCTCCTGCCGTATACGGCGGAGCGATAGCCAGTACACAGTCGCAAGTGAGCAAGCAAAGTTTGGATTTCTGTGCTCATAGCATAGAATAAACCGCGTCCTGCACTGATGAAAAGGGGGGGATATTTTCTAAATCGGGAGCCGGATAAATTATGTCATAGAGGTAAGCGGGAAATATCGTCCCATTCCGGAAGGACTTCCAAGATGAGAGGAGAAAGCAAACGGACAATAGAACCCATTTGCAGCACTGTTATTCTACACAATAGCAAGGGATATGCAACCGGGCACCCCACTGGTGCAATTCCTGCACTCCAATTCCAATGTCTCGAATTCGTGTTTAGTGCGTCCGAGCCCGGAATCCGCGACAAATTATATGCAGCGAACAAGCCTTAGACTAAGCAGATACCAGCCACCATGGGTCCACGTTCTCACGAAGTGGCAGTAAACAAGAGCAATTGAATCAGAAAAGTATCAGAGTTGAAGCAGAGAAACACTATACAACCACCACACCACCACGCAACCATAACCAGGCCCTTTGTTCAAGGGCATCTGTACTCACCCACGCTCGCAATCTGAGCCGTTCCACATTTGCGGCGCAAAGGCGTGGCCGCGAATTCTCCGTTGCAGGGGCGCGTGTGGTTCTATTAAGAGCGCACAGGAGCACCAGTGTACATAATCTCACTTGCATTCTTTTTATAGAACCGGGATATATTAGTTTGCTTTGCTGTTTTTCCAACTTTTTTTCAACCATCATGCTTCCATACTTCTTCATGATGGCAGTCGCATTTGCGGCCGCGATAACTCGCCGGGGCCTCAATTGGGACTACGACAATGACAAAATACGAGGGGTCAATCTTGGTGGTTGGTTTGTACTCGAGCCTTATATCACCCCATCCTTATTCGACGTTTTCGGTTCCAGCGTTCCTGTTGATGAATACCACTACTGCCAGCAACTCGGCAAGCAAGTGTGCAAAGAGAGACTCGAAACCCACTGGAAAACTTGGTACACCGAAGATGACTTTAAAGCTATTAAGCAGGCTGGTCTCAATGCCGTGAGAATCCCCATTGGTTACTGGGCATATGAGCTTTTGGACAATGATCCTTATGTCCAGGGCCAGGACAAATACTTGCAACAGGCATTGGAGTGGTGTAGAAACAACGATCTCAAGGCATGGATTGACTTGCACGGAGCACCCGGATCGCAAAATGGGTTTGATAACTCGGGACTTCGTGGCCAGGTGCAGTTCCAATGGGGCAACAATGTCCAGGTGACGCTTGATGCCTTGAACAAAATCTTCAACAAGTACGGTGGATCCGACTACGAGGACGTTGTCATTGGAATCGAGGCCCTCAACGAACCCTTGGGTCCTAGTCTTGACATGAACAAGCTCAAGGATTTCATTAATCAAGCATACTCAAACCTTCGTGACACCGGCTCGGTACAGGCGTTGGTTGTGCAGGACGCTTTCCAGTCGAACACTTACTGGAACGACGAATTGCAAACTCCCAACGCGTGGAATGTGGTAATTGACCACCACCACTACCAGGTGTTCTCTCCTTCCCAACTCCAGACTTCCAACAAAGACAGAATCCAAAACGCCTGTATGTGGGGCTGGAGCCTGAAGGAAGAGTCCCACTGGAATGTGGCTGGCGAATGGTCGGCTGCGTTAACAGACTGTGCTAGGTGGCTCAATGGTGTAGGCCGTGGTGCCAGATGGTCGGGAGACTACGACAACAGTCCATACATTGGCTCGTGTGACCCATACACTGAGGTTGCCAACTGGCCCAGTAGTTACAGAACCGATGTGCGCAAATACATCGAGGCACAATTAGATGCTTTCGAGGTTGCTGGCGGGTGGTTTTTCTGGAACTGGAAGTGTGAGGACGCCATCGAATGGGACTTTAAGCGCTTGACGGCTGCTGGGGTGTTCCCAAGTCCTGTCACCGAAAGAAACTATCCTAACCAATGTAAATTCTAGACACGTTCATACTAATGATTGCTTTAAAGAATAGACGAAACAGTTAAACATAGATTACTTCTAGCGACATTGAGGTAACAGCAATTTTAAATGGTACATTGGTACATTTTAGTACATTATACTAATGGTTCATTTTATAGTACATTATTCTAGTATTTTGTCCATTTTACTTCATAGTACATTATTCTAGTATTTTGTCCATTCTACTTCATAGTACATTATTCTAGGTATCACCTTTCTCACGCTCTCATTCGAAGCCGCTTGATAGCTTCAGGATTATTCTGCAACCCTTCTCCATTAGGTCCAATCTGCGCACCAAACAAACTGGTAACGGCAGTCATAAGAATATCACCAAGTGAGTTCACAGCTCCTGGGTACAAATTGTTCGTCTTTCTCGCCGTTCTTGTACAGCCTTGTACGGGCTTTCCTCCATTAAGTATCTTCTTGACCCAAGCAAACCCGGCAGGCGAACCCTGCCAAATCTCAGTGATATGCCCGGCGGTTTCATCCACTGCAAATTCAAATGATTTGATGCCCCAATCACACCAATTCGTGTAAGCACGCTGGGCATCTTTGAAAGGAACAATGGTATCGATTTCACCGTGGAACACAAAGATGGGAATTTCAGGCATGGGGTCGCCTTTATGCAACGCAAGCGTATTGTTGTTGATGACACTCTGGACATAGGGAAGGTCAAAGATCCCCCATCCTTTTTTGAACACCTTATCGGGACCGGTAAAGTACCGTCTAAACATGAACTCGAAGACCCCATCGGCCAAGCATACACTTTGGGCAGTTTTCAACAACTCCGGTCCTTCAGAGGTAGTCTCGTTGCCTATGAAGCTGGTCAAATCCGGGTATTCATTGCACAAGCCTCCTAAGGCGGTAGCTGTCAATCCGGCGAAAAAAGTACCCTCCACACCCACAGCTGTAGCGGTGATGTTGGTGACCATTCCGCCCATGGCAGCGCCCAAAAGCTGGCCCTTGAGTTCGGGAGCGTGCTCTGGCTGCAAAGCGGCGCCCCAACCAGTTGCAATGGTTCCTCCAGAGTACCCCCACATCACTACTTTGGCATCGGAGTTGACCCCAGTAATGTTGCTGGACTTCAACGCTCCACGAATACTGTTCAAGGTGGCGTAGCCCGACTGGCGGCCAGCGGTAAACGTAGCCTTTGATCCTTCGTAATCAGGACTGACAACATACCAACCTTCCTGGAGAGCGGGCTGGATCAAGAGCATTTCGACCTCGGTGGAGATGGTCTTTTGGCTGGCAAGGTACTGGAAAGCATACGAAGGAGCACAGTCGGGATTTGAGGAGTCCTCTGCTGTCTGGTACGAAAGCATTTTGGAAGGGTCGGCATTATATGGTTTCATGATGGTTGCAACCACCGCATTGGGCTCGCCAAACGAGTCCTCGGAACGAACCAAAATCTGCCAGGACTCCTCTATGTCAACCTTGAGTATCACACTTCGCAATGGGAACGGGGTCTTTCTCAATTTCAAAATGGACCCATTGGGCTGACTCTCAAAGCCTTTTGGTGGTTTGTAGAAGTCATCTTTAGAAGGAATGGTGGGAGCTATTTGAACTGCGAAAACCGAAACAATAAACGAAAAAAACGTGAGTGCTGTAAGGCAACGCATTTGTATGTGACATCTGTTGCCATATGAACGTCTTTATATCGTGGTTTCTGAAAAACACAAGGATCCATAAACTTTCCTAATTCTGAAGTCAAGTTTAGCCCCCTCTACTTCTTGCAGATGCATACCCCGGGATTTTCATTCTAAGTCCGCTTACTTGCGTCGTTCCCCAAATCTGTATGCCATTTTTGGTTACGTTTTTAAACACTGCAGCGACGTGCATGGTCGCACGATGAATTATTCCCCTCAGTGCAGACACTTTGTTCTCAATTACAAGACACCACTAAGTGACAAAACACAAGTCTCGAGCTTCAAACGAGTTCTTGTTGCGTCCGAAAGCTGCGGTTATCTCTCCGTGACTCCAGCCGCTTTTTGGCGGTCAATTGCAAATTGCAGCCAAAATGATGTATCGAAATAATCTAAATCCGATGATGCAGGAGAGCGCTGCACGAAGTTTATCACCTGCTTTTGACATAAAATCCGCACCAGAAGAGGCAGGAATTCACACCAAATCTGGGCAAACGTGACTCGGAAACCACACTAAAACGGACAGAAATATCAAGAATGGACGACAAGTCACGATACTCCCGTAGAATGCAATGCGGTAAAATTAGAGCGCTATTGTAAAGATCCCAGCGACAATTACCCCACACCTCCATTCAGCCTGTCTTGCATGATAAAATTTGACATCAATGGGGGCACATGGCTCCTCGACCCTTATCTCGTTTATTTGTGAAGTGTCTTACCCCCTGGTCCGCTGCTGCTCATTTCTCACCAGGTACCCCAACAATATGCAGGACGCGATCCTGAGAATTCTCATCGCAGCTCGGATGGCTCCGGTGAGTGTCATTGAAATCGGACTCAACAATAAATTTTGCTTGGCACGGTGGTGGGATTTCCCATGTTTCGGTTAGCGTTGCGTTCAGGGAACGTCTTGCGGCGTGATGTAGGCATCAACATGTTCAGATCCACATATAATTCGCGGTGGGGGACACCGATTCTAACAAAGTTGCAACCATTGGCACGCATAAACGCCTACCCATACAAATTGGCTCCTTTGAGATCGTACTCCACTAATGGTGAGAAGGACCTTGAGCAGAAACCGCCCCCTAAACCCACACAACCGCAGCGACCTCCGCGGGTAACCAAAGAGCAACTTCTTGCCTCTGCCAACAGTTTCATTAGTCGATTGGGAATACGAATAAAGTGGCTCATGAAAAAGTCGAACCGGCCATTCAACACCGACGACTACTCGGCCATGTTTTCCTGGCTCGTTATGGGCAATGCATTACTATTTATATTGGGAACCACGACGTTTTTCCTGTTGGTGATCCTCACATGCAATACTGTATTTGCCCAGGAATTTGTGGCACGAAAGTTGGGTGAGTTCATCACCAAAAACTCAAACTTGACTGTCACTTTCGAAAGTGCCATAGTTCCTGGTTGGTCCGATGGAAAGATCAGTTTCAGAAAGTGTTTTGTCAGTAGACGGCCCCGCGCCACCCGTAAGTTCACCAAAGGTCCCCAAGCAGAAGCGTACGCCCTCTCCATGCAACACACCGAAGCAGAGGAAGATGGCGAAGTTGATGACGGCAACTATACTCAATTCGATCTCACGATAGAAGAGGTTAATGTCTCTCTATCATTTAAAAAATGGCTCAATGGCACCGGTATCATAGAAACAATGGAAATCAAGGGTCTCCGCGGAGTGGTGGATCGAAACCATGTTCATTGGGACCCCGACGACGACGCCACAAACTATAAAAATGTCCATCGACAAGGAGACTTTGAAATCGAGGATTTCAAAATGGAAGACGTTTTATTCAAACTAATGCAACCAAACAGTTTCCGGCACTTTGATGTTGCTATTTACAATTGTGAATTGTCCAAATTGCGCAAGCACTGGTTGTTCTACGACTTTATCAACGCCAACAACATGAGTGGATCTTATGATAATTCGCTCTTCACTGTACATAAAAAGCAACGGCTTGATGACTTCACCAGCGGCCAAGACGACTTGGCGCAAACGTGGAAGCGGGTAACGAGAATAAGGATTGATGCTTTGAACATTGACCACCTCAATACGGGGCTTTCTGGACCATTTGGATGGATTACCAGCGGAAGAGTCGATATGTTTGGTGACATCATGTTACCTCAAGACAACAAAGACATCAACATGAGTGAACTTGTTGGAATCATTGCAGAGCTGATCAAAAAGGAAGCCACACGGTATAGAAACCCGGAGGTCAAACCGAGACCAGACCATCATCTGAAGCTCTCGCAAGATTATGACAATGTGCAAAAGTTTTTTGTGTTGGATTTGACCATAAGACTCAATAATGTGCGGGCAAAGGTACCCTTCCAAACCCCCGAGCTCTCCTACATCAACTATGCATTAATTCGACCCATCGTGGCCTACATCAACTCGAAGAATACTCTGATTGAAGTCAAGAGCCGGGTGGTGAAAAATATCGACGACTTCGAAGGATCCTGGACGGTTTACGATTCGCTTTTGATGGACGATATCTCGGAAGAAGTATACGACAGTTTTGTCGACTACGTTGCCGACGAAGAGGCCCGGCTCATGAGGATGAGAAAAATTGGGTTCTGGTCAATCCAACTTCTCTTCCAGGTTATTGTGTTTGGTCTCGGCGCCATTGCTTAGCTAAAGCCGTACTATCAATACGAATATAGCAATATAGCTCGCAAGACTGATACTGGTTAAGAGAAGGACCGAATTTCCTGCCGTCATATAGTAGTCCATGTCCTTCTTTGGGTTGTAGAAAATGTCAACGGACGCTGCTTTTACGAGGCCCAAGAAGTAAAGAATGCTTCCGTACGCCGTGTAAACAACGCCAATGGGCAAAAATTCGGTAGAAAAAAGCTTGATCACAAGAATTGCAAACGAAAGACACCCGAGTGCAGTTCGAGTATATGCTCCTTCGTAAGTTCTTTGGTGAGCTCTCACATCCAATTTTCTGTCCTTGGTGAGGACATCGAGACGAGAAGGCCGCCTCTCTGGAAGCAACCTGTCCTCCGAAGATCTTTGTGTGAACATAATTAGTTAAGGTAGCTCCTGGAGAACCTGCACAAGTTGAAATCGAGCATGAAATGAGGTAGTGAATAAGAAGAATTGAGACGAGCACAGATTATAGGGAACAGACTACCGCCTACCATATAAAACCAAAGCTTTCTTGTCATTATAGACTGGCAACTGATAATTGAAACATCTACGCCAATTCTACTTTGAGTATTCTACGTTATTCCACTTTGAGTTCCACTTTGAGTTCCACGTTAAATTCATCTTTCATTCATAGCATATCATGGTGTACCACAAACGATACATGGTAACGTTGACCGTACCCAAGACATTCTTGACCACGCTACCACAATTCGCTACACCGCAAACCAAGTCCCGCCAGAAAAGAGCCGCCGAAAAAAAGAGCGGTGCTACTAGCATAGCGGGGTCCAAGACGGCGTCTCCGGCGCCCGATTCCAAGTCGAAAGATACCAATGCCAAGGTGACAAAGCCCAAATCAACCCAGAAGGCCAAGACGTGGGTGAAAAAGCCGTTACAGTTTAAAACTTTCTCCGGGTTCAAGGTCAAGTACGTAACATGGCGCCAGAAAGAACCACGAAAAGAGAGCAAAGCAAAGGCAGAAGCCAAGGCCGAAAAAGCAGAAGCAAAATCAGAGGCAGAAAGAACCGAAAAGGACAAAGCTGGCGCTGCCGAGAACGCAATTACAGAGGGCAAGGACAACACCCCAGCGTTGCAAACGGTGGATGAAAGCGTGACAGAAACAGAACCCAAGATAGAACCACCGGCCGAGATCGAAACGCCGGCTATGTAAAGCTCAATTTTTTCATTCAATACATTCTCGCTACATCTTTCTACTCGTTTTCAAATTCTCACTATTTTCGTTTTGAAAAATATACTTATGCTCTCGCTCCGACGCTCCAGACTCCCCCACTGGGCACTCCGACATTATCTGGCCAACGTTGCGCTGTCAACAAACACCAACCATGCTATATCTGTCAAGCAGCAGCTCTATACTACAGATCCAGTGACTCCTGGCTCAATATTCTTCCTCCCTCATGGCACCAGAATCATGAACAAATTGATCCAATTCATGAAACACCAGCAAATGAGATACGGGTTCGAAGAGGTGATTACTCCGCTCATCTATAAGAACCAGCTCTGGGAAACTTCGGGCCATTGGGACAATTATAGAGATGATATGTTCAAGGTGACTGGAAACGTTGTTCACGAACATGAGGATCCTCAACTTCACGAGTATGGGCTCAAGCCAATGAACTGCCCAGGACACTGTGTGATTTTCTCCAAGTTCGAAAGGTCCTACAATGAGCTTCCCATCCGACTCTCCGACTTTTCGTCACTTCACAGAAATGAGGCTAGTGGAGCTTTGTCTGGCTTGACAAGAGTACGAAGATTTCACCAAGATGATGGCCACATCTTCTGTGAATTCGACCAGGTAGAGGATGAGATATCAAACACCGTCAATCTCATTTTGGAGTCGTATAAAGTATTTGGTATCCCATCGGATGAAATCAAGTTCACGTTATCCACCAGACCAGAAGACAAGTACATTGGTGAAATTTCGACGTGGGAAAAAGCCGAAGAGAAACTCTCGAACGTTCTCACTAATACTGGTAATTCGTGGACAATAAACCCAGGGGATGGTGCATTCTACGGTCCAAAAATCGATGTACAACTCACCGATGCCTTTGGAAAAGCTCATCAAGTTGGCACGATTCAACTTGATTTTCAGCTTCCAGCCAGATTCGACTTGAAGTACATTGACAAGCATGGGTCTCGAGAAAACCACCCTATAATGATCCACCGAGCAGTGTTTGGCTCTCTTGAGCGTTTCTTTGCCATTTTACTTGACCATTACCAGGGCAAGTGGCCCTTCTGGTTGAACCCTCGTCAAGCCGTTATCATCCCAGTCAATGACAGCCATAAATCCGTTGCTCAAGATATCAAGAAGCAAATATCTGGGGATATCGTCTCCAAGACAAATATTGCACCCATGACAGGACACAACTTCTTCGTCGATATTGACGGCAGAAGCGAAACAGTAGGCATAAGAATAAAAGATGCCATCCAAAAGGGTTATTCCTACATCATCATGGTGGGTGATAAGGATATAGAAAATGGCACAATTGCATGCCGAACACTAGCCAGCCGGAAGGTTGAAAATATGACCCCCCAAGCATTACTAGAACGGTTTATCCGCCATGAGAAACACTACGAATGACTTTTGGTTATGTAAATAGATATAAAATTTTATTGTACACTTTGTATATGCTTTACTTGCCGTAACCTTTCGCAATCAAGATTTTCTCCATGTCTATCCAAAAGTCACGTACGATCATCTTGTCTCGGAACCTCTTGTCACCTCTATCAACTCTGATTTCATTAATGTTCCACTCTTTGATTTGACGAGGAGCAATTTCACCTTGGTAGCAGACGTAGTATCCGGCATACCTTTGGAACAAAATTTCAGGCTTTGAGTACTTGTAGTTTGTGAACTGCCACGCTTGGCCAGTGGTGAAAATGGCCACCACTCTATCCCAGTACTCGGGTTTGGTGAACATATCTACATTGTCGACGACCATGAACTGATGAGCCACGGGAAGAAGACGATCCGATTCGTGGTGAATGGTAACCAATCCACTCGAGGGCTTCTTGGTGGTTGAAAGACTTGGCTCGACAAACCTTCCCTCTTCGAGAAACTCCTTGATGTTGGTGAGAGATAACAATGCTGTAGTTGCTGGCGAAACAATGATAATGGGCTGTTTTTTTGGCCCGGTAGCTTGGGTTCCATTGACTTTTTGTTTCTGTACTTTTGACCGTTTGAGCAGAGCAATGTACCGCTTGGCGTCGGCTATCAAGTAGCCAAAGTCTATGTTCTTGGAACCTCTCAAGGCGGCATTATGATCGATCAATTCTCGTTCAAATTTGGCAATACGTTCAAGCTGGGGGTCTTCGTTTTTCCGCTTTTTGGCACTGCCGGCCAGCGACAGTCCTGTAGCGTTTTCAGACGAGTCACCATTAGCCTTTCCATCGCTTGCATCGGAACCCGTCTTGATAAACGTACATGTGTCGGACTTTCCACTGAGCCACGACGACAATTCCGTCTTGACCAAGAATTTGAAATCGGCAATATCCGACTCCAAACAGGCATTTTTATAGTCCACGATGGAGTCCTTGTCATGGAGCCAGCAAAACACCACCGCACGCAAGGTTTGTGGAGTGTCGTCGTTGTAGAAATTTGTGGTTTGGTTTAGGTCATAATTATCGTCGCCAATTATAACATGCGATGCATCCTTAATCAGCTCTTCTGGTACGAACGAGTCTCCTTCTTGCTTCAAGAGCTCGAGCGACCCGCCTTGCGATGTCACGGACCGTAGTTTGTCAAGAACCTGCATTCTTCCTCGCTCAACCAAGTCTCACTCAACGACGTATTGTCCGAAATTTTCAAGACTCGTCACGTGCCGATACTGGCGGGTGCGAAATCAGTGAATGATACCGCCTAGTGGTCAATGATAACGAGGGACCAAGTGTTGCAATGGGCATCCGAGGCGTCCGTCACACTCACCAGAGCACAGGAGGTGTGCCAAGTGGCCCAGAATTACCTCCAGGAAACAGACTTTGAACTCCATGATCGCTTGGCTACCGCTATAGATACCAGCCACGATATGGTTCTGGCTCTCCAGGAGCAGTCAAAGGTGATGGAGCAAATTGTCAAAGTTGTTAGTGTGCAGAAGATGGACGATGATGGAATAGAACTAAAGGTGACCAACTTCCAACAGCAATCGGCTCGTCTAAAACGGAATGTGTCTGTCTTGGAATCGACGGTTGTACCCAACTATTTATTACGCCAGGTCCCCAATACCAACGGTTCCATAATTGACGGAGATAAAGAAAACGGGAACAAAACACTAAAGGATTTCATATCCTTGACTAGCATTGAGCTACTCGAAGACAATGCTCAGACATATGTGAAAAATAGTTCTGCTATTCGCAAATGGCGCACAAAGGCCATCATAGATATCATTGGCAGAGCCAACTTGTACAAAAAGCAAGCTAGTAGACTAGCACTGCAATACGAAAATGAAGCAACCGGCATCATTGTGGAGACTTCCGTGGGCATCCGTACCGAAGGGTCAGCATTTGCGCTGCGAAGCTTAGCCGAGACAATCGATAAAGAAAACAAGTCTCTTGAAACAGAACTTGTTTCACTCTTAGAACTGCTTACAAACCATTATGACCAGTGCAACAGAGCATTGGGACTCCCTTGGTCGAATGAGGAGGCATTGGCGGTGCACCATGAAGGACTACAGGTATTGGAAGGTGACGCTCGAGATCTTCCCGGAGTCTACAAGGAAGTGTGTACTGTCCAGGAGATCATTGAAAACAACCGAAACCGTGCAGCCAAATATCTTTCCTCTAAACTTCCGCCGTTTGAAAAAATTGTGCATGGCTCGAGAAACCTTCTTGATACCATCCGCGAATTCAAATGCAGAACTGTGCCGCAACTGTTTGCAACCATTGCAAGAACAAACGAGTTATTGCAAAGCTACGTTATCAATGGCGAAACCATCTCCAGCGGAGATCCTCTAGAGTCTTACATCATGGCGATCAGCGACCTATGCGATCACTATGAACAGTTTGCTCACATATACGCCGAGAATTACTTGGCAGAGTTGCGGTATCGGGTCAATGACTACCCACAAAGTTTCATTGCCAAAATCTCGGATTTTCTAAATGGAGAATTAGACGACTTTCGGAGGAAGGAAACCCAACGGCGGGCACAATGGGTGAAGCAATATGGCGAGTATATTCCTAACGAGTTCATTTTGCCAGATGAGGTTCCTTCAGTGGTACAGGTAATCACAAACATCGACGATATTGAAACCGCGGACATGGCTGACAACCACAAAGCCCTGGAAGGCACACTTGATCGGAACCGGGGTAGCCCAAATCCGGGGTAATCCAGCAGGTGCAGTGGGTGCATATCTCATCTCTCATCGCGGCTCACCAGGCACACACAAACCCAAACATTAATTTGCATTATTATACATTAACATCTGCATTCGCTATCTTTATGACTCTCTAGTTGTACTTCTGTGCCCAAGATGAATTCTATGCGCTCAATGGCTTCGGCCATAAACAACGAGTACGATGACTATGATGACATGGAAGAAGATGCCTCGATTGACGAACCTGAACAATCACACCCCCCAGTAGAGGCGCCCTCGTCGGAGCATTTGATGCGCTACGGAATAGGTGCCAAACTTCTCATGAAGATGGGCTACCAAGAAGGTACTGGCTTGGGTGCCAATGCTGAAGGTATTGTCAAACCTATCGAGACTAAAATGAGACCACAAGGTATGGGAGTTGGTGCTATCAAGGAAAAGCCCGGGGAAGAAGATGAAAATATGCTGATAGACTCAAGCGAGGAAGATGACCCTTCTACGAAGACAGGTCTTAGTTTATACTCGCTTATAGATGAGCTCGAACTTCGCGGGCTTGAAGTCTCTCACAAAGTCAAGCTAATCTCGGACTCGCAGGCGGGAACTGAGACGTCTTCGTTAACGGATTTGGCACACAGGCTTCAAAGCATCCAGGTTGAATGGGATGAACTTTCCAGCCGACAAAAACTATTAAACTTTCAACTCAACGAAGTCTCGCGAGAACTTGAGTCAACGAAGACTCGACTACAAGATCGCGAGAAATTGCTCAATGCCCTTGAAAACTACCAAAATCATGGTTCAGATAGTGATGCTGAATTATCACGGGTCATTGAATTCGTGGACTCACTATTAATGTTGGGAATCCTGTCGGAGTTTCTCAAAAGTCAAGGCTTGGAAATTTTCATCTCTGCTGCGGAACCGTTACTTGAACCTCTTTTCGATGAATACTTTGACATTTCCATTGAGAAAGATACAACTTTGCTTTCTTCGTTGACTCAGATTTCAAAGAAGTGTCGCCATTTGGGCGAAAATCCCGGCGCTCCGAGCCAATGGGACTCGATGATATTTCGTCAACTTCAAAGAAGAATTGAAAGCATTCCACGGGACCCGGCAGAAGACTACTTGGTCACCCTCAACGACGTTTTGTACGGCTGGTTGGTGTCTCCCATCCTCATAAACCCTCAAAGTGTTGTTGAAGAATTGTTTTACAAGGACGTTATTCCTGTTTTGATTGACCAATTCGACCGCTGGTTCAATGGAGAAAGTGAGAGTCCTCATGAGTACGTTATAGATTTCCTTAACTCTTTGCAATTGGCTGAGCTGAAAGGGGCTTATCACCTTCTCAACCATGTTTCCGAGAAGTATCAAGATATGCTTCTTTCTTCTCCGAAGAAAATCACTGACACCCAGACTATCCACCTACTATTCGACATCTGGATTCCACTTGTCCAACTGTACAACGTTAAGACCCCAAACTTTTCCCAAATACTATTGAATGGAATTCTTGATTTGTTCGACAACATTGATTTTGTCAACGTTAAAGGTTTTGAACTTGTATCGACACTAGTCCAACTAGAGGGTGTTATTGGCAGCTCTGCTGCAAACATAATACTTGAGTTCAAACTTCTCAATCATTTTCTTTCTTTATTAAGATCCCGTGTAAAAAGTGATGAACCACGAGAGCAGATTGTGAATTGGATATACCAAATACGAGATGTTTTGGCCACTGAAAATTTGAAAAACAGCACATTAAGGGACCTGATTGAATGGCTGTTTGGTGCCGTTACGAGAATATTGGAGAATCAAAACCCACCATTACCAAGCTTAAAAGGAGAGTCGCATCCGCCAAAGGTGGAGATCTTATCACTATTAATTAGCGGAGAAGAACAGACTACAAAAGTTCAGGGAGTCCCTTCAAACAGCCTTATAACCCTGTTCAAGGACGTTGTGAATGAATATTGCAATACCCATGATCTTTCCTTGACCATAACCAGAAAGAACCACCTTGAACTGGGAATGCCGTTATATGACGTTGCAGCACCGTCCGGACAGAAGAGAACGTTCTATATCAAAGACGATGTGGTGTGGGCCACTCAGAGCTACTCGAGGTTTGGCAAGGGCTCACAGGGAGAATTCAATGCCATTAGTATCGAAAATTTGCACCCAGATTTGCAGCAGTGATGAACTCGCGCAAATTCGCACCCGCTCTGTATATAGAAAACCGGTAGTGCGATTGAAGTTTTCTTCTACCACTCGAGATCAACAACTACGTAATGATTTATAGAGCTTCCAGAGTCTACGCGCCTGCTGTCACAAGATCCTTCAGGCCATATTCAGTGTCTAGTAATTTCCGCCGCATCAATTCTGCGATCAACAAAATTGGCGATGAAAACTCACACCAGTCGGCCACCGCTTTAAAAGTTGTAAGGAGAACAGGGGTGGCTACGATCATTATAGTCTTGTGTCTGATATTCTGGACCAGTTCAATGTCTGTGGACGTCCATGAGCCGGAAATTCACGACCTCACCCAGGACGTACGAGATGCGAAAAACTGAAGAAGAACTGTAAGTGGCTACCAAAGCTTGGTGGAAGTAGACTGCTTCAGAGCCTAAGCCTCTGTGAAAACAGAAACGGCCAAAGCACGTTAAGTTGGACAGCCGTTAAAACCGACGGGAGCGGACCTGCACACGCGCACAGTTTGTAAGCAAAATTTCAATTTCGATGGCGGAACCACTGATCTTCTATTATGTTTCGTTTGCTATTGAACAATGCTAGGGCTACCATGCCCCGTCGATCTTTCGCCAGAATGTACTCAGCGAAAGCAGGCTCCCTTACCAACAACAGCCGTTTATATTGGGGAGTTGGTTTGAGTGCAGTTCCAGCTTACATTGCATTCACTCAACTTGAAGCTGTCAAAAACGATGCCGAGGTTGCGGCTTCGGATAGTGTGAAATTGGCGCTGGCTGAAGTGGATACGAAAGACGCAGTACCCGAAACCCCATCTGAGGAGGATCACTCCGGTGCTGCTTACAACCCGGTAACTGGAGAGATCAACTGGGACTGTCCATGTTTGGGAGGTATGGCCCACGGACCTTGCGGAGAGGAGTTCAAGGAGGCATTTGCCTGTTTTGTTTATTCCGACAGTGAGCCCAAGGGTATTGACTGTATTACCAAGTTTGAGGTGATGCGCAATTGCTTTAGAGAACATCCTGAGCACTACAAGGAAGAACTTTATGACGACGATGCGGCTCTGAAAGCCGAAAACGAGGCTGCTGAGGCTGAAAGGGCCACCGAAGAACAGGCCCCTGAGGCGGAAAAGGCCACTGAAAAGACCACCGAAAAGACCACCGAAAGGGCCGCTGAGACTGAAGCGACCAAGCCAGCCAAGGCTAAAAAGGCGTCCAAGCCAGCCGAGGCTTCCGCTTCCGCTTCGGCCTAATGTATATAACCTGTATTTAGACAAAAACTATTCAACATGCACAAGACGATTTAGGCGGTTCTTGCCCCAAATCGAGGGTATCGAACCCAACCATGGTGGGCTTTGGAGCAGCCGCCGCGGCAGCTACCCCCAACTGCGCTACCCGAGTGAACACCTCTTCCACCAGGCGCAACTGCTTCGCTGTGACTTCTTTTACGTCCTGGTTCCAGTCCCGGACGTAGGTGTCAAAGTCCATATGTTCGCGGAGTTGGTTTCCACCAACTAAAAGTTCACGGATCTCTTCGATATCCACATTGCGGTCACTACTGCGGTCCACCTTGTTGCCCACGATGAGAATTGCCGGGTTTTCAACATGACAGTGTTGCAAAAAACTTTTGAACCACCGTCGAAGACTCAAAACCGACTCGTAATTGGTGATATCATACACCAACACCGCCACGTCGGTGCCACGATAAAACGCCTGGGAGATGGAATTGAACCTCTCCTGGCCCGCCGTGTCCCATATCTGCAAATTGACTTTTGTGCTAGTTTCTCCTTCTCCGGTTATCGTCACCGAAGTTGTCAAATAGTCGCCTCCTATCGTTGCCTTGTATGCGTTTGTAAACATATGATGTATGAATTGGGACCTCATACATGTCTTCCCTACGCCAGAGTCACCTAGAAGCACCACCTTGAGGGTCGGGTTCGGCTTCGTAGCCTCGAGGGAGACACCATCCATGAAGATGGAGTTGTTTACCGGAACGAGATTTAAGTAGAGCCGCACACCGGAAATTTGAGACGAGCAGACAATGCCATGTTCGGAGTGTTAAGTTAAAGCATGTGCCTATTGATCTGTCTTGACTGAGCAATTGCGGAGATATTGAGCATGGCTTAGAAGTAGCTGATCTTCAGGATATGCCTTTGTGGGCAATGTTTAAGAGGAGTGTGAAATCGTATGGCATTTTTTCGGTTGGAGTTCCGCCCAAATAATCGTTCATAGTTTGCATGCTACCGGGTATTGTAGATAGGTAGGGTAGTTACTCGGGGTATTCACATGGAGTTTAGATACATGGGGTAATTACAGGGGGTGTAGTGGGGTGTAGTGGGGTGTAGTAAGTGGAGGCATTGGTGATTTGCGGCAAGTCGAATATGCGAATTGTGAAATAAATGTAAAAAAGAAAAATTCATAAGCTAGACCACCGTAGCACAGCCCATTACCATTCAGCCGTCATTATCCAGGCCTTTCTATTCAGCCACTGCTACTTAGTCTTGCTAAGATCGCTGTCCATCCTCCTCCCTCGTTCAGACCGTTGAGTGTCGCATCCACACACCAGATGATAACGTTCACCAGTGCGAACAGCAACCGCGCACATCAAATACTTGTCAACTTCACCTGACGAATATGAAGATATACTACATTGGAATATTGAAAGTGGGTGGTCCCAAGGCCGTGGAGTTGAGTTCGGCCCGTGATTTGAGCCAGTTTTCATTTTTCGAAAGAAATGGCGTTTCCCAATTTATGACATTCTTCTCAGAAACCGTCAGTCAGAGAACTCAGGCAGGCCAGAGACAAAGTATCGAAGAAGGTAATTACGTAGGCCACACATACACACGCTCAGAAGGATTATCGTGTGTGGTCATCACCGACAAGGAGTATCCAGTGCGGCCAGCGTACACTTTGATCAACAAGATCTTGGACGAATATTTGTCGCTTCATCCCCAAAAAGATTGGGCTAATGTTACCGAAACCAACCCTAGCCTCGGGTACGATAATCTTGAACAATACCTCAAAAAGTACCAAGATCCATCGCAGGCAGATTCGATCATGAAGGTTCAACAGGAGTTGGACGAAACCAAGATTGTATTGCACAAGACCATCGAGAGCGTATTGCAAAGAGGTGAAAAGTTGGACTCGTTGGTGGACAAGTCGGAGGCGTTGTCCAGCTCATCTAGGATGTTCTACAAGCAAGCCAAGAAGACCAATTCGTGCTGTGTGATTGCCTAAGAGAGGTTTATTTAGATGTAATTCATATCAGCGTATTTTTATGAACCAGTAGCCAAAACACCCGCTATATCAAATACCGGATATTTATAAGTTTTATGTTCTCTTTTTCACCGCATCAAACGTCTTGAGAAGCTTGGTACGAGCTCCCAATGCCTTCACACCTTGGGCCTCCAACTGGGCGTCATCAAACTCTATAAGATCACGCCAGTGAATGTCCTTGAGACAATCGGTGTACTTGTGAAGTCGAAGGATCTTCAACCACGCGGGAATGTTTTCCAAGAGCTCAGGGTTAGTCACATCCAGAGGCATCTGCAGATTTGAGTGTCCCGGATCACTAGAATGTCCGTAGGTTCTGGATAACTCTGGCGAGTTTGAACTTCTTTTATTCTTGGAATTTGGTGGAGATTTGGTCATCTTGGACTGGGCACGGTTCTGGTCATTCGCCTCCATGTAATGATGTCTATGATAGTTGTTGGGCTGAAAGTTCTTCTTGCTGGAATCTAATGCGACTCGAGAATTGATGGTAGCCAACGCACCCAATTTTAACGCAGCCTGCGACATATCTAAAGACTCGTCCGAGTTGTTGCTTCGGAGCTGTCCGCCTTGGTGGTTAGGTGATGCAGAATTACCGGCTGCAAGTTGCAAAAAATTGGTCTTCTCGTAGAGATGCGAAGTGGGAGACTTGGTGCGATCCATGGGATTCCCGCCTGCCGACATTGGCATCTTTGGATTGATGCTTGGTTCAGCGGACTTGGCCCTCATACCTCCCTCAAAGAGCTGGCCGCCACGCATGGGGTTGCTCTTTGGTTTGGGTTGATGTAACGACAAGTTGCTACCGTCCATATGAGTGAGAGATGACGAATTGAGTGAAACTTGTTCCATGTCGTGAACGAGATCAGAGTTCTGGCTGTACGACGAAGGTCCTCCGTACATCCCAGGGGGCACAGAGTGCACCGAGGGTGGGAGAGATGGACCCAATTGGATTGAAGACTGTAATCCGCCTTGCATCATTTGAAGCTTCGATTCGATCTTGGACCGGAGTGAAAGAAGCACATCAAACGACGCATTGTTGGCCAAGTACTCAACCATGGTGGAGCTTTCTTGCGGCGTCAACCCATTAATCCAGTTGGTGTACCTTATCAACTCCAGATAAAAATTGGGTCCTTGGTCTAATGGTTGAGGTGCGATTGGCTGATGACTGCCAAAAAAATTGGAAAAATCATTCACCGATTGCGGACGCTCCGGAATAGAATGACCAGCAGGGAACAGCGAGTTTCCCTTCAAGAAATTATGGCCCGATGTGCCGTTGGAATCTTTGAGTAAACTGGAAGAAGACATGTCGCCAAAGCCATAGCGAGATGCTTGCGGCACTAACAAGTCTCCCGACGAAGACATGGTCTTGGATGTTGACGATTGGCCAAGAGATTGCCTGTGGTTCAAGTCTAAATCCAAGTCGGCAGTTAGGGTTTCAAACTCATGCTGCAAATTAAACCCAAGGCTTGGTTGTCTCTCACCGTGACCCACCGGTAACGCCAGATCCAACGGAGGAGGGGAAAGAATGATTGGCCGGTCCATTTCGGAGTTTCCGTTCGCCATGATGGTCATTATTCAACGATTTCCCGTGTAACAATGCAATACAAATACCCTCGTAATCCTGCAAAAGGATACCGGAGTGGAATTTTTCAAAGCTTGAAAAAGTAGATAGCAGCTCCGCCAGCAAAGCAGCGATTTCGGGCGCGGAAAGTTAAGCGAATATGAAGACCACAGGCACCAGCAGCTGTACGCAAAGAAGTTTGACAACCTTCAATACAAACTGTTAATGACTTGGGTATCCAACTTGATGAAAGTGAATCTCATCGAATTTTCTCCAGAAATTTTCGAGAGGCCCAGTGCACCAACACTAGATACAGGATAAACCGGAGCTGTTTCCGTAGAGTCCGATAACTAGCGGTAACCTAATAACTTTATAATATGCAATGCTATATAACCTGCTTATCTCTATGTAACCAGTAGTCTTTGTTGTCCTGTATGATGTCGCAAGTGTACCGAAGGTCTGGAAGAAGCTCGGCTATGTTATCAAAGAGTTTCTCAGCGAATGTCTTGATGAAAAAGAGTTGCCCTTTGTGAATGTTTGGATAATCTTTCAAGAGTTGTTCCAAGCGTGACGGCACTTTCTCGTAGTTTACCGAAAGAATTTTCGACCCTTTTGTAATCTTTTCCTCGAGCATGAATACTTCATCAAACTCTCGCTTCAATACCACTGCCCACTGCGAAGACACCCGTAAGGGCCTAGTCACATTGCTAATATCTGCACACTTGATAAGCAAACTAGATACAAGCCGTACTTGGTGACTCGAGATGCTTTCGCTGCCATTATTTGCTATCTTGAGTGATGTCAACTTGTCAATGTACTCGAAATGCTCGGCCATATCTGTGGCCAAAATGCTACTGATGATCAAGTTCTTGATTGTCATCTCCTCGGTGCACTTCATCGTGAGTAAGGATGGCCAGCTCACCGCCAAAATCTTATTTACAAACACTGATGCGTGAAACAGCTCCAACACACTGTGCTCATTATATATGAGCGAAGGTGTTGCATCATACTTCACTAGAAATGCATTGGTTACGCCAGGATGGCCAACATCATGGCCCAAGGCTGCAACAAGGAGACCCAAAGTTTGGAGCGGAGTAAGAGTTACCGTTGAACTCAAAACCTTCGTATTCTTGGACGTGGTTGTGGCCCCTTTCAGCTCGATAGTGGCTGTGGTCGTCGATGCTACAGTCAAGGACGTCGTAGTAGATGAAGACTTGTAGAAGTTATCGGTGGGAGTTAAATCCACGACGCTGTCATCCCCATGCTCTGTTTTCTTCAAGTTTCGAAGTGACTCAAAGTCGCAATGCTCCAATGGTTCTTCAGAAAATTGCTCGAATTTGGGGAGATAACCCAATCTCAAAACATAGTGGAAGCATGCTTGCAATACGTCGACTGCATGACGAAAGTTGTGGAACGGGTTCCCACTGTTATAACTATCACGTACCATGAAAACAATACCCAATAATTCATTTGGAGATGGAATATGCAACTCTGGTGGGACGGGATTGATATGCTTTAACGAGTAACTGAGGATCAAATATGCACAATACACCAAATCATTGTTGGAAAGCTCGTGAGCAGGGAAGCCCCAGTAACCCACAGTGTTACACAACTGGTCAAGCGGTCTTGAGTTTCCTGCTGACAAGAGAGTGAAAAAGTTGACCTCTTGCACAATGAGCTTATGGAATGTCCTTAGTTTTTTTAAGCTCACAGGTGAATGTTTGCAGGATTCATTCAACACCGATGACATGGTCGATATTATTTCACATATATCTGTATGAAGCTCGGGTAAAGAAACCGATATGTCTTCTATGGATTGAGGACCGGTTCCTGTCCATATTTCCACCCTGCTGATTCTTTCTCGAATGAGATCATTGATTCTGCGGACACAAACGTTCACTTCGCCGACGAGCGACTCTTTATTAAGGTCCTCGGCGCCAATAACAATGACATTCAAGTGCTTGAAAAAAAATTGTAAAAGTAGAGCTTTGTCGGAGATATCGAGTTGGTCCAACTGGGAGGCTCGAGAGGATGAC
This sequence comes from Meyerozyma sp. JA9, assembly GCA_003676015.1. Classification (NCBI taxonomy): domain Eukaryota; kingdom Fungi; phylum Ascomycota; class Pichiomycetes; order Serinales; family Debaryomycetaceae; genus Meyerozyma; species Meyerozyma sp. JA9. The sequence continues at coordinate 470,151 of NSDU01000002.1, read as the reverse complement.
TCGCCCAAGACTATGACTATCGAGTTGTTGCTATCACGCTCCACGTTCCCGAGCAGGAATAGCGTGGCCAACAAGGGATTGAAACTTGTGAAATTCTTATATTGTTTGGATTCCAAAAGACTTACATCGAGCTCAGTTTGGGAAACAGAGTAGATATCAGCCATTTTTGGCCACAAGTTTGAAGTTAAGGAAGGAGGACGTCAACCAAGTAGTCTATAATATAAGCCGACAACGACGAAATAGTTGGACTTTTACCTTTGGAGATCTGATCAACAAGTGTGAGATAACAAAAAGTGAAAATGTGGCTCTTGGCTCTTGGCTCTTTTATTATGTTCCAGGCTCGAAAACTGTCACGGGAAAGTACTGCCAGTCACTTTGCCAGCAGGGGAATACACGAGTAGCAAAACCTGGCCTTATTCAAAGATTCGTTCTTGCAAAATTCGATGGGTATGCGATGCTGTTATAAGTCTTTAGGGGGAGAAAAGTGCGACATCTCTTCTACTTGAACCGATTACGTAACGCCACTGACGCGCATTCCATGAGCAGTGTTTGACGCAGGGCCTCTTGTGCGGATATGCATCGGGCAAGTGCTCCGAACTTTTTTGTGGCACGAGCGACTCGGAAACGGTCCGGAGTTTGAGCGAATTACTTAACTTGTGTGGCTTGTAGATAAGATAAAGATATTCACTAGATCTTGAGATCCCATCTTGGTTCAGATGATCGATCGTATAGATTTCAGATTGTAGATGCGCTTGCCGAGGGTGGCTTCTCTCTGGTTATGTCATAAAAATTAAACGTATATACCCCACAAATTTACCCTATCGAATATTGACGTGGTGGCTGGAAAGTAACCGGATTAACTCCAGATGCCGAGTCATTTCATCTTAGGCGTAAAACGTCCGTAGGCGATGGCTCGCGGCAATGCTTCTCGGTTAATTTAGCGCCTCGAGAATGCGAAATCATACTGATGTTGATCCTATAAAAAAAATTATGAAAAAAAAAAAATTACCGAATATTTGTAGTTCTCTACATGTGCCCACCCTCCTTGCACAACAGGTAGAAAATCCCCTGCTCGTTCTTCAACAACTCTTGTGGCGCTCCAAATTCTTTGAGCTCACCTTTGTCCAACACCATAATCTTGTCACTATCCATAATGGTCTCAAGTCTATGAGCAACTGTGAGAATAGTTCTGTCTTTAAATTCTGTACGAATCGTCTCTTGGATGATCTTGTCGGTTCTTACATCAACCGAAGCAGTTGCTTCATCTAATACGAGAATAGTTGATGGGTTCAATAATGCTCTCGCCAAGCACAACAATTGTTTCTGTCCCGCCGACAAGTTTGAACCTCCCTCATCAACAACAGCATCGAGCCCTTTAGCTACCACTTCCGGCTCTTCGTCTTTATCCTCTTCCTCATCCTTATTCTCTTGCCCCTTAGGCTTCGTTTCCATTTGCTCTACATGGTCCTTCAAGTGGGCCAATTCAAGCACCCGCCATAACTGAGTGTCAGTATACTGACTGAAAGGATCTAAATTTTGACGCACGGTTCCTTCGATTGTTTGTGAGTCTTGAGGAATAATACTCAAATGCCGTCTCAAGTCGAAAAGACCCAACTCGCTGGTGTTCACACCGTCAATCTCTATATGGCCCTCAGTTGCTTCGATGATCCGGAAAAGTGCCAACGTCAAACTCGATTTTCCGGCTCCGGTACGTCCCACAATGCCCACTTTTTCTTGTGGGGCAATGTCGACTGAAATGTTTTTTAATACTGGATCCAAGTTTTCTCTGTACCTGGTGCTGTAGTTTATGAATTTGATGCCACCTTTCTGTGGCCAGGAAATTGGGGGTCTTGTTTCCTCAATTTCCATGGCAGCTTCGGTGGGAATTCGACAGTATTCCAACAAACGCTCTAAAGCAATTGATCTGGTTTCAAGCTCAGCCCAAACCCTAATAATTGCACTGATAGTGTAGGTGATGTTCATGGCATATGTCATGACAAAACCGACTAACGCCGGGGTGAAAGGTTCCCCGAAAAGCGTAGTCAAGATGAATGCAGATGTGAAAAAGAGGACGGTTGCTGAGATAGCGTTGATTCTCATAGACAACCACCGTTTGATCGAAATATCTGAATATGATGCAACGTTAAACTTCTTCAAAATCAAGGTATTCTTGTGGGTGAACCTGTCAGTTTCTCCAAAAGCACGGATAGTTTCCAATCCATGTACGGATTCCTGCAAGTTTGAAAGAATAGGGCTCCGGAAAGCGCTACGGAGTCTTTTCATCTCCCGCGCTGCCGGTATAAAGTAGCTTCGGTAGCTGTTGTAAATCACCGCTAGCACTATAATAACAAAGATCATCATAGGCAAGTTGATAACAATGACCCCAAACAACGCCATAGTATGCATTCCAAGATCAACAAGCAGGACACATTGCCACATGATAACTTGATCAAGGGTAGTGATATCTTCAGTGAATCTGTTCAAGATTCGACCGATTGGAGTGGTTTCAAAGAATGACATAGGTGATCTCAAAACATTTGTGAACATTTTATCGTGGAAGTATTTCGACCCCTCAATTGCACTGTATTTCCAGATAACCAACGAACCAAGAAAGTAGAAGAAGGTACCCGTAAGACCGGTAATAGTGTAAAATGCCACATAGAAGACAGGCTTAACATTACCTCCTGCTTCAAGGTTCATATCGGACCAATATTTCAAAATGTAATTCATGCCGACTTCTGATGCAACCATGATGGTGTAGAAGAGAATGTAGACAAAAATATACCCAAAATGACAGGCCTTGAAGTATTCGAGATACACCTTGAAATTCACTTTACCTTTAGCACTCTTTTCCTCGGCCTGCTTCGTTAGCCTGTAATCTTCATCTAGATCGTCAAACTCGTCGCCATATTCATGGCCAAATGAGACAGCAGATGCAGCACCAATAGACTGTCTTCTTGCGACAGCCGTCGTAAAATCAATTTTGGAGGTGATCGGCTCTCCATCTTCGACAACCGGTGTTTGTACACCGGAATCAATAACAGGAGTGGGCAACTCTGAAGTATCAACACCATCTTCTTCATTTTCTCTGGAAAAGTCTTTGATCAAACGCGACAACTCCGAATCAGTGGACATAATGTTCTGGTAAACACCTCTCTCGACAATGTTTCCTTCCTTAAGTAGAAGAATTTGGTCAGAGTGTTTCAAGACATTCACATTATTTGTCGCAAGAATCAATGTCCTCGAGCTCAATAAACCTGTCCCCGAAAGCACTTTCTTAATAATGTTTTTACCAACATGAGCGTCCACGGCAGATAAGATATCGTCAAAAAGATAGATTTCGGCTCTTGAATAAACAGCTCGAGCCAATGACACTCGAGCCTTTTGACCTCCAGAGAGGGAGATTCCCTTTTCTCCAACAGAAGTATGGTCACCATCGGCCAATATTTTCAAATCCGGAAGTAACTGGCATGCTTCTAAAGTCTGCTGGTAAAATTCTTTGTCGTACTTGGAACCAAAAAGAATGTTTTCTCTTATCGTTCCATTCAGGATCCATGGATTTTGTGAACAGTATGCAATGGATCCATGCGTTTCAACAAAGGATTCAGGGCTAGGTTTCATTTTTATTTCCCCAATAATAGCCTTGAGGAAAGTTGACTTGCCTGAGCCCACATTACCTACAATACAACTGAGCTCACCTTTCCTTGCTTCGAAGTTTATATCCTTGAGTGCAATGGGTGACTCTTGATCGGTCTTGTCATCTCTAACAGCGTCCCAAACAAAGGTAGCATCCTTGATTTTCAATGCCACATCTTGGGCCTTGAGTTTCTTGTGGCTTCTGTGGACTTCAGAAGTGTCCAATTCTTTCAAAAGAAACAACTTGCTGAGTCTTCGATTAGACACGTTCGCCTCAATCAAATGAGATACTTGCATAGGAAGCTCCAGGATGGGACCCGATAAAAGTTGAAGAAGTGCCAAGGCTGGGAAGATAACACTTGGATACAAAGCTCCATGTATGACCAATGCAAAAGATATCAAACAAACACATGTCACGAAGAATGGAATACAATGCCAAAGAAGCATGATAAATGCCTCCAAAATACCTGATTGTTGAAGAAGCCGCAATTCTTTGTTATTTCTGACCTCGTTCATTCTCTCGATCATTGGCTTTTCCCACGAGTAAAGCTTGATACTCTTAATTGAATTGAATATATCGGTTGTCAAACGAGTTCTCTCATCCTTATATTCCATATTCTTATTGTAGTACCAGTACAACTTCGAATTGACCCAAGTGCAGAGAGGCATCAAAATCACCGACACAACAAAACCAAACCATGTGGCATTGCCCAAAACCTTGTACAAGGAAACGAGACAGATGATCAATCTAAGAGGATCTGTTAAGATTCCAATCATGGTGTCGTTAATCGATTCAAGGTTTGAGACATCGACGGACATATTGTTGACAATATCACCAGTTGTCTTCCCTTTACGTGCTTCTGGCGAGAGCCTCATCGCCTTTTCGTAGATTTTCGTCGAAAGTTCGGTACGAACCACCAAACTTGCAATGAAAATGTTGGAGAAGAATCGGTTGAAACTGATGAACCTACCAGTGGATGCCAAAAAAATCATTAATGCATAAAAGGCACCCTGAATGGCAGGTGGCCCGGGAACATCTTTCCTTTTGGTGGCCAAATAGTTGGTGTAAAAGATAAGAAACTGTTGAAGTAAAAATGGTTGGACAAACAGGAGAGTGAAATCCATCAAGTTCCAGAACACACCACGAATGATGCGGACCCAATCCGCCTTCAAGAGTGACCAATACAAGGAAACGTGGAGGTCTTTAACATCTTTATCCTTGTTTCTGCGTTTTGCCGATTCAACAGCCGAGTTCCAATATTTGGAAAAAGTAGCGTGGGCATGCTCGACTTCAAGATTTGCAATTGCTGGGGGCAAGTCCTCGTACTCCAAGTGATCGGACTTGTAGACCTTCTTGATCACAGGGTCCATCCACCAGAAGGTGACATCATCGAACCAGTTGTATACTCTTTTTACATCCCATTCATTGAGCTCAAAGTAATCGATGAGCTCGCGCGCAGGAGAATACCAGGCGTGTTCCAAATACAATATGAGTAACGAATTGACGAGCATACAGACCTCAATTCCCACAGCCAGTCCAGACGCGGAATCGTAAACCTTGTAGGGAGAAGTAGCATCGACAATTGCCACAACAAGGGCAAACACAGAAGAAACCAACCAGTAGAAAAGAAGAGATGTGTTAGCCACCACTGTTCTGGTTGATTCCACTACATGCAAGGGAAACACCGCGAGCACGAGCACGGCAGCCTGGATGGACAATTGATGATTGTTTTTATTTGATTTATCGGAATTGAGGAAAAGGAGCAAGAGTCCGATAAATTGCAAGCCAACGAGAAAAAGTTTGGACAATTGAACAAGACCCACACTTTGTGCCAGAAATGGATTGCCGAACGAGAACCGAATACGGTTGTAGCCAAACTTGTTGTTAAAGCATAAATTGAGGGCCTGGAACACACAACACGCTCCTATAAATAGATTCCAGCCGGAAATCGCCACCATGAGAAAACATGGATTCACGTAATTTTCATGAGGATCAACCAATGGTTGATTCCAGCTGGTTCGCCACAGGCAAGAGCGGGCAGAAACCAAGCCATTTACGTCTGATAGGGGCATGGAATTGTGCGAACATTTTCAGGACCCCGAGTTCTTATAGTACAGATAGGGAGCCGCATGTTACGGCAGCATGCAAATGCAGGCAGGCTTAAATACGAATAAGCGCTTACGATAAGAAATCTGACTGTGGCTTTGGCTTCTTTGCACCAATGAGCTTCGTTTGTGCGGGCTGAGTGCAGGAGATCGCGGAGATGACTCTTTGAATTTCGGGGGTATTTCCCTTTATAGGGTATATCCGCACTATCATTATGTGTCATTCTGCCACGCGACGTACGGCAAGTGAAAAATTCGGTGAGGCGAAGGGCAACGAGAAACGGACGGTGGGAGCGGTGCAGTTGAGTATTGTCGGGGAAGTATAGTAGGAGCGGTTGGGGTGCTAGCAGTGTGATCTCCGTACGAGAATCCTGATTTGCAACCAATAAGTCTACAGAAGTGAATTCCTTCTATATTTAGAGACGTATCCAATACAGATGTGACGCTCCTTTTGTTTCGTGATTTGAGTACATCGCCTATTCCATGCACGAATGGAACACTAGTCGTGTCACCAACTAGTATCCTGTAAAAATCTGAATGTGCATTATCATCAGTGCAATTATAGTACAGCGTAGATACTTATCACCAAGATAACTATGCCTACCGCCGACGTAAGTTGGACAAACCGTCGGTTATGGACCTTCTGCGAGTACTCTCGGTATCGCTTATGCACATACTCTAGAGTCTCAACCTTGGCGCTGAACTCATCGGTGATTTGTGCCTTATTGGTATTTATCAATTGCTTGGATGCATTGAGTCGAGACTCAAGGGTATCGAGAGCTTGAACCAAGTCTGAAAGCTTGGCGATATTAGTGTTGATTTCTTGTCGATACTGGCCCTTGATTTCGTCCTTGTTGTGGATCAGTTCACTGAGCAAGGTTTCCACCTGCGACTGAAGTTGTCGCAAGTGCTTTTGTAGCATGCTCAATTCCACCAATATTGTAGGTGTTATAGGATCGGAAAGCACCGACTGTCGAGTTTGAGACAAGAATTGCATCGAGATCGAGTCAAGAATGTCTCGAAGTGGCTGCAAGCCATCTTCCAGTGAGTGCTCATTGCCTAGTATAGTGTCGATATTAAGCAAATGGTGGACGAGCTGATCGTCCAAGCCGACCGCATTATTCATGGGAGTATACTCATAGCCCCCAGAATTGATAATCCGCTCGAAATGGTCTTCCAGAAGCTCGGATTCGAGCGAAGGTCTGCGGACCGGCTCTCCGCTTGAAGCTCCCGAACGGGCAAGTAGTTGCCTCATATCGGCCACGCTGTTGTTGTTGCTGCTTGCCCGGCTCTTGTTCATGTCGTTCACAGCATTATAGAACTGGTCCACTAGCCGGCTCTTGTCATTTGATTGGGTAGGCACACTTCGAGAGACAGGACCAGGTCTCGATTTTTCTTCGTCGTGGCGAAGTTCCATAGCTCTTGTCGTTTTCCTCGGCGAGACAGAGCTACCGCTGGCTGGCGCAAACCCCTTGGCAGACGTAGACGACTTGGTACGAACATGGAGCTGGGGTCTCGGTATTGCTAAACGGGACATGTTGCTCGCCGACGATGATCTGGGCACATTCTGAGTTACGCTCAACTTCGAGCTTCCATTATCTGACTTTCCAGGGGCACTGGGAGTGTCGCTGATCCCGCTGCTGGTGTCAAAGTCGACGTCTGGTGCAGATAGTCGCTGAATGTCTGGAGCGACCATGGTGCAGATGAAAGAATGGGGAAATTTGAGATCGTGAGTATGCAGGAAGAAAGAGAAGCCGAAGCCTACAGAGAGACCTTCGATTCTACAGACTTAACTTTCGACAATGTATTATCGATTATCGTTCTTATCGTTTTTTTTTTTGGCTCGCTTCGCTATAACTCGATAACTCGCTGAGCTCGCTAAGTTCCCTGAGCTCCTTATCTATTTTGCAGCAGCCGAGCCTCTTCCTCCAGCTCCAGATGCAATGAGATCGAGTGTTTCCTGGCTCAATTCTATCTCCGGCAACTTGTCGCCGCCAGCAGGTGGGCCGAACAAGAACCCGGTTTTCACAAGATAGCTGATATAGATGCCCATCTGAGCAACGTCAACCCCAGCACCCTGACACCGGTCCACACCAGTGTACTTTTGGTCTGCCTTCAACGACTTCACCGCCATGGCATCGTCCAATTCGGGTGCCTTTGTATTTTGCGGCAAGTTATCGAGCACAAAGTGAAGTAATGGGAACAAAGCCGAGTCGGATTTTTCCACCACATATCTCTCCAACGACACTTTCCACGATGGATAATCATCCAATTGAAGCTTGAAGCCGTACTTTTTGAGGACGCTGATAAACTCATTCATCCGGATTCTGGGGTGGCCCGTGACATGGGCAACCGGCAAAATGTCCTGTGCTGGTGGGTGCAACGCCGTGGCGGTGACAACACTGGCAACATGGTCGACCGGCACCCAGTTGACGGTGTTGGAGATATCAGGGTATGATTCCAACTCAGCGCAGCCCTTGAGCATTCTTAAGAGGAAATCGTCGGTATTGGAAGCTCCAGTTTGAGAAAATCCTCCAACGTAGCCAGGACGAGTAATACACCCTCTCAACCCGCGGTCTCCAGCAGCACGAACGATGTATTCTGCCGACCACTTGGACTGACCATAACCGGTTCCAAGGCCCTCGGCACTCCCACTCAAGTCATCCGACTCAGGGATTCCCGGAAGTCCCTTGCCGGTGAGTTCATCCGACAATCTGAAGTAATGCTCAGTGTCCAATGCAGATGTTGAAGACACAAACGAAAACTGCTTGGGCTTCCCAACTCCACACAAGTTCATGATTTCAATGGTGGAGATGACATTGGCGTCTCTCAACTTGGAATATGGATACACCCAGTGAACGAGGGCTCCATTATGAATAATAACATCCACCAAATCGGCAAATTCCTTGTATTCTGTTTCTCCCCATCCAAATTTGGGTTTGCTCAAGTCTCCCAAAACCACCTCGATCTTGGTGGACCAAGACTCGTCCCAGATACCGTAAGTCTTTCCGGCATCTCTTAAGCGCTTCAAGCCAGCCTCCTTACTAGCAGCTCGGACATGAGCATACACCTTGAAGTCGCAATCAGGACGACTTACGAGCAAATCACGAAGGATAAACGACCCCAAGAATCCAGTAGCTCCAGTAAGGAACACGTTGATTTGCTTGGAAAAGTCAAGAGGAGGCGCTGACTTGTAGGCCGAAAGAAGTTGGGTCTTTACCAACTCTTTCGCATCTGATGCATAGTCCACCTTTTCAGACGAGGCATCCTCAACATTGTTTTCTCCATCTGCAAGCTGGAAGTCGTTACCCTTAAGAAACTTGTTGATTTCCTTCGAAAACAGCTCGATGGTTGGGTTGCTGAAGATAACACCCAAAGGAACATCGACATGCAATCTCTTCCGCAACTCAAAAATCATTCTGGTTGCGAGAATTGAATGGCCTCCCAAATCAAAGAAAGAATCACTCTTCGAAATGGTAGCAGGATGAGTTGGCAACACTTCCACCCACAAGTCATGAATAGTTTTTTCAAACTCATTGAGATCTTCTGTTTCTGTTTCGGTGGACTTGTTCAACTTTGCAGCGGCAGCCAATTGCGCAGTATCTGGGAAAGGTAATCTTGGCTTGTCGACTTTTCCATTGGGATTGAGAGGTAATTTAGCCAAAGGCACCACAAACGTGGGAACAGCATATGATGCCAATCTCTTTTTCAAGTGTGCTTTAATGTCCTTGATGAGTTCGGCGTAAATGGCGAGACCTTCCACGACGGGATCGGACTTCTCCAACTCACCAACCTCAGCTTTAAAGTTCTTCAAGTCTGGAGTATCCTTCGGAACAATATAGGAGATAAGAGTGGGCTCCTCGTTTTTGTCTCTTCTAACCAAAGTCACATTTTCTCTGACCAATGGATGCTGGGACAAATGGGTGTCGATTTCACCAAGCTCGATTCTGAATCCTCTAATCTTCACCTGATCATCAGCTCGTCCACAACACTCGACATCTCCAGAAGGAGTATACCGGCCCAAATCTCCAGTCCGGTACAATCTGTCTCTGGGTCCATACCATCCTTCTTGTCTCCAAGTTTCCGACGGCTTAGCATTTGCTTTATCGAGTTCAACCCACTTTTTAGGATCAACGTACCAGTTGGTCACAAACTTCTCCTTGTTCAAGTCTGGGAGTCCTCTGTAACCCTCGGCAAGTCCAGCAGCACGAACATAAATTTCGCCCACTTCTCCGACTCCGCAAGTTTGAGTTCTGTCCTTTCTGTTCACCACCAAAAGCTGGACGTTCTTCATTCCTCTGCCGGCAGGCATGACATCTTTCAATGTCTTGAGGAACACTGGATCTTCGCTCCTGCTCTTGATCTCGAAATAAGAAACAGCTCTTTGGGTCTCGGTGGTACCATACATATTCACAATAGCAACATTTTCAGCGAGACTCTGCAATCTTAAACAATCTCGCTTGGTGAGAATGTCTCCCACAAAGAAGGCATGATGCAAGGATGGAATTGGAGTAGTTGCCTCAGCACTCAACAATTGACCCATGGCCGGGGTCAAATGGGTTACGGTAGCACCATACTCTGCTATCCATTCAGCCAACTTTCCTGGGGTACCTATATCATCAGCTGTGGGGATCAACAACTGGGCCCCCAAGAATAATGGGGTGAACATGTCTCTCTGGATTGGATCGTGTGCAATTCCCGAAAGCATGGTAAACTTGTCGTCAGCCGACAAGTTGAACTTTTCGCTCATCCATGGGAAGTAGTACGCCAAAGAGTAGTGACGGCCTAAAACACCCTTTGGAATACCTTCGGATCCGGAGGTGAATGATAACGTAGGATTGGAGTCGGGGCCGACTTTGACTCCAGTAGGCGACGAGGCGAGGCTCTGGTACTCTTCAAGACAATCTTTAGTTTGTCCTTCCAACTTTCCACCCTGCAAAGAACCATCGTCGTTCACCCGCATTTGCGGAATGGTGGTTATAACTTGCAATTCGTCCTTGATGTAGTTCTTGACCAAATCGTCCAAGACACCCGCTTTCTCCAACACGATAAGACCTTGAGGACGGGCCACCGACAAGTATATGTTCTGACGAGCTGGAGGGTAAGCAATGTCGATAACGGAGAACGTAGCACCGGCCTTGAGAACACCCATAACTGCGATCATAAGATCCACACCTCTATGGGCGTAAATCATGACAATATCGCCTTTCTTGATTCCAGTTTCCTTTAAATAGTTACCCACCAAGTTGGAGGTTTCGTTGATTTGTTTGTAAGTGAATGTACGAGTTTTGGAGCTGGGATCCATGAAAGATTTGGTTTCGACCACACACGTTTTGGAAGGATGGCGGGCTGCATTCTCCATGAATATGTCCTGGATGGCGCCCCGAAACCCTGACCAGTCCAAATCGGTGGTAGGATCGGGAAGTTGGTGGATTTGACTTTTCGTGATGAGGCTTACTTTGGCAATTTCAACCTCAGCATTCTCACTCACGCCGGAAGCAAATGCATTGAACTGCTCAGCCAAGATGCTTATACGCTCGTTCTTGTAGAGAAGCGAGTTGTAGAAGAATTCAAGGGTGTTGTTGGTCTCGGATATGAACACGGCCACATCTACCGTCGACCCCACGGCCAAGTTCGAAAGTTGCCGCAATGGCTTAGAGTGCTGGAAACTCAACTTGAATAGCCCTGGCTCATCATCCAATCCCTTGGATACCTTGATACTACGGGCGACCTCGTCTAACGTCTGATAGTTGATATGGGTGGTTGCAGTCTTGATCTCATGTTCAACTTTGGCACACAATTCTTTGAAAGTGGTGGTCTCAGCTATGGCCAACCTCACGACAAACGGCTTGCCATCTTCCGTGTCTGTCGCAATTACCAAATCTTCGTCTCCTGTTAATCTGTAGATGAGTGCAGCGAAAGTTGCAAGACCAGCGGTGAAGGAGATATTGGAACCAAGTTTCACTTGGTAGTTGGCCTCTACCGACGAGTTATTGACGGGCTTGAGGAAATCATGTGGGAGTACTGACAACGTAGGATTGTCCAAATAGTCGATCCAGAAGTCAGACATGATAGTGATTCGGTTTTTCAGTGGTGAAAAATGTTATGAGACTCGAGAGTCGCATGCAGTCTATGACTCATGGGTTGCAAGGAAGCATGTAGGCGGTAAATTTTGAAGAAAATAGTGAAATAGCCCGTGATGCTAGTGGACTGTTGTGGTGGGCGCTGCTGTGGTGGGTTTGGAGAAAGCTGAAGTTGGTGGATTTGAAGAAAAAGGTTGGGGTAGAAAACGATGAAGTTAGTGGATTTGAATGAGAGGTAGGAAGTAGTTCATAGGTCAATTGACATGCTAGTTGAAATAGCAGGACACGGAGCTGTTCAAGATGGCCATTTCCTCATAAGGAAAAAGATTAATTGACCTCCTTTTCACAATTGACCTTCTTTACCAATTAAATTGCAGCCGTCTGCTTTTGGTGCGAAAAAGATTAAGCAGACTAAAGAGAGGTAAAGAAGAACCACAGGATGCCAACCGCGTTTCCATTGCAAGTGGCATTACATAGATCCAGGCATAACACTTGCCGCTGACAACTTTGTATCATACATTGCTACAGTTGCACAATAAAGTCGTAGTAAACTCGATAGTAAACTTGACTAAAACCTCTGAGACCTCTAGCATCTTTCGGCTTCTATGGAATTGAAGCCATCACACTCTATATGCGAAACCTTTCCAGCTCGTGAATTTTCACGAGCTCACCAACTTGCCCGTGAATGCACAGAACATGCGAATTCGCGACTCTTTTCATTATATTCAACAACCCTCTAAAAATGATCAGGTGGATACTATTTCTTGTATACCTCCCCTTATTTATTGCGTCGCCAGGCGACGACTTGGACGAATTCGACGAGTGTAGATACCGTTGTGAGTCCATAACCTGCAATTATAAACTTTTCGAATCGGAGCCAAATCGATATCATCAAGCCGTGGCCAATTTTAACGAAAAAAACAGATTCGGCTGGTCGTTCGATCCATTGCCCTTACCCCGGCACTTGACACTACTCTACTGGACGTGTGAACAGAATTGTGACTATCAATGCCAGCGTTTGGTCACCCAGCAGCGGGTGGAAGAAAAAGAGGAGGTGCTTCAATTTCACGGAAAGTGGCCATTTTTACGGGTTTTCGGCATCCAGGAGTTCGCGTCCATGGTATTTTCCTTTGGCAATTTGCTTGTTCACTTGCAAGGATTGAGGAAAATCAAGCACCAAATTGATACTTCTCCACCCCACTATGGGCTGTACTTCAATAATATCTTGATTGTGTCAATTGTAACCCTGGCCGCGTGGATATTCTCCACCATATTCCACATTCGAGACTTTGAACTCACAGAACGGTTAGACTACTTTTTGGCTGGCCTCACAGTATTGAGTGGATTCCATGCTGTGTTCGCACGAGTTTACCGCTTGTATCTTCCCGACCGGAAGGTATGGCGGGCCGGTTTCACTGCATTGTGTGTGGCCTTGTACTCTGGCCATGTCTACCGCTTGGTGACCGACTGGCTGTACACCTACAATATGAGAGCCAACATATTTATTGGAGTTTTGCAGAACATATGCTGGGGTATGTTGTGCTTCGATTTGTACATTAGGTACTACGACGTGGAACATAATCACCCCGAGCAGTCGATGAACTTTGCTCGTTACACTAAGTGGAACACAGTTATTCTCAGCTCGTTTTTCCTTCGCTCGTCAAAGCTTTATTCGCTATATCCGCTACTCTTATGTGTCATAGTGATATGTGGTATGGCGTTGGAAATCTTTGATTTTGCACCCATTTTCTATGACTTGGTGGATGCCCATTCCTTGTGGCACTTGGTGACCATTTTCCCTGCCTACTACGGGTGGTACGACTGGATGATTTGGGACATTCGCGAGAATGTGTGGCCAGATGATAAGCAAAAAGCCGATTAATCTTCAGCTTCCGGAACGTATGGAGGGGGCTTGAAGTACTCCTGGTCTGCCTTCACCGCCTTACGGAACGCTTCGCGATCGTCGACAAACTCGTCCAAGTATTCAAGTTCCAAATCATGAACTTGGCGTCCCATCAATACCAAAGAATGCAATGGTTCGCCAGAATCATATTCCGCCATTTCGGCCAACGTACCTGCCTTGAAGGTCTGGGTGGGCAGGCCTAGTCTGGAGATGGCTACGCATGGAGAGTCAGGGGTGTATGCCTTTTGGCCCTTCAACTCTTCAATCTCAAGCATTTGCTTGGCAGCAGTGGCAATGTCCATGTACCGCGGTGGCTCGTAGATTAATCTGCCACGGGCCATGTTCTCTATGCTTTGTTCTTTGACTTTTATATCAAGCAAAAGGAGGGTATGGAGTCCAATTCTACGGTTTTCAAGCACTTTGTCGTAAAACGACGCTGGTTTCCACGAGTCGGTGAAAAACACAAGCGAAACAGTTTGTCCAAATTGATACAATTGTAATCCACAAGCACCAACTGCGTTCATCACCGAAGCATTGTGGATGGCTTCGACCTTGATTCCAAGTTCTCTAGCACGAATAATAAGATCGGAATGGGTGGTTGCTCCGAAGGGATCACCCACGACCATAAATGCAATGTCTTCCGTATCAGCGTCCTTCAAGATTTCGTCGGAACCACTTTCTACAAGTTCTCTATCGGCCAAAATCACCTCTCTACCATAGAACTTTTCCAAAGATTGTTGATCTGCAGCCATGAGAATGGAGGTGTAAGCCTCCAAATATACACGCTTACATCTTTTCACCACCTCGAGTCCACGTACTGTTATGTCGGTCTCGTAGGAGAGTCCCAAACCTACGAGGTAGAGCATTGGAAAATGTTGAACAAATGCGATGCGAAGAGAAGAAGTACGCGCTGGTGTGCGGGTGTCGATTCATAGGAAAGGTGTTGGCATAAGCTATATGGAATTGAGCAACTTGTCTACTATCTGCACCAAAAACGAGTTTGTGTCTGGACCCACCAACTGCTTGATTTTGGCGCCGTAGAGCCGCAATAAATCCTGAGCATATTGTAGCGATTTGGTTTCCACCTTCATGTACTCTACGGCTTGTTCCACAAGCTGAGGATTCTGCTGGCGTTGTTTCATGTCCATGTGATAGAGGAGAGATGTGACCGGAGAGTCGTTGGTCAGAGAATGCAAACAATGGAGAATGGGCAAGCTCAACTTGCCCTCCACCAAATCTTCACCTTTCATGCCCTTCATGTGCGAGTATTTGTCGTCGACTAGGTTCATAACGTCGTCACGGATCTGGAACACAATCCCAAATAGATTGGCTATGGCCAACACGGTCCTCTGATCTGGCGGGGTGGAGAAGACTCCCAAGAGTTTTACAGCAAGGCGAAACAAGCCTCCAGTTTTGTTCATGATCATTTCCATGTACTCTTGTATCAGCGGGAGCGTGGATGTCTTGAGGTGATCTCGCCAGTGGATATCGAGGCCCTGGCCGTGATGCAAATTGAGCAATTCTTCAACGAGAATATTCAGGATGGACAATGCAATTTCGTTCTTGTTGTCGCTGGGGTGGAATTGCGGGAGGTTCTGCTGAGCGGTTTGGAGCGCTACAAAGTACATCATATTACCACAATTGAGTGTCAGAGCCACCCCATACTTTGTGTGGGCAGCAGGACGACCGCGGCGGAACTCGGACCCATCTTCAATGTCGTCAATCAAGAGGGACGAGTTGTGGAACACGGTGATGACTTCGCTTATGGTGGCTATTGTGTCGTGGTTGTCGATGGAAAAGTACAGGTCGTTGAAGCTTCGAATGAACTGGGTTCTGATATCGCCGTTTGTTCCAGGAATCGCCGCAAGATAATCGTAGGGTTGGCGAAGGGAGGAAGGAACCATTTGCGGTTGCGAGTAGATGAGGCTGTCGATGAGATCCATGAGACAGAAGGAACAGAAGAAATCGGAATGGAAACGGGAACGGAAACAGTATTGCCAAATGGTAGTTTGAAAACTCAAACACTTGTTAATGGGTAATCGAATTAATGTAGATCGAAAGTAGATCAAAAGGATGTAGATCAGCTAAAATGGTGTGCCATTCGTGCCATGAACTTGATGCTCAGAAGCTGATTAACGTTTGTCGAGGAGAGAACTTGTGCCGATAATTGCCCAACAGCCTTTTGACGTTTTTCCCTTTGATTTTTTGCCTTTGACTTTCGCCTTTGAACTTGGTTTCGCTCGCGCGAGAACTGAATTGTCATTGTCAATTCTGCGAAATCTCAATTTCGCAAGTCACTTTCCACAAATTTGTCACTTTTCCCATGGACCGCCTTGGCCAATTGGTCACCAGAGTGCCCCCAGTGACAAGATACTGGTTGCTCCTGATCCTCGCGACCGCCACCCTCACTTCTTTGGGATGGTGTACTTCCAAGCAACTTTTGTTCACGCCACAACGAACTTTCTGGTCTCAGCCGTGGCGGCTTGTAACCGCGTTCTGCCACTTTGAAGGACTTTCGTTCAGTCTTTTGGTTCGAGTATACTATATGATGGGCTCGGCCCTGGACCTAGAGAGCAAATTCAACACTCCACTATGGCTATTTCCTCCTAGGAGAATGGCTCGATTGAGCGAATCCAAGCATGCTGCGCTACGAAATATAGTGGAAGCTCACACAACCGTGGACTTCTTGTACTACATGGTGTCAATTGCCGCGCTGATTGTGTTTCTCGTCACCATCGGCTACTACAAACTTGGAATCAATGTTAGCGAATTGAGCACCGTTCTCGATTCGGTGATATGGTACATCTGGTGCCGCCAGAACCCCCAGTCTCCGGTGGTGATCTTTGGGCTTTTCAGCATCCCAGGAGCCTATGTTCCGTGGTGCTTGACTGTGATGCACGCTCTCATGCAAATTGACTTTGCCCAGCAGGTGTACGCTTCGCTTTTGCTCGAGGCATCGGCGGTGCGCCTGGCAGTGTACCTGCCATTTCTCTGGAACGAGCTCGTCAACTACTCCGTGGGCCATTTCTGGTGGTTTTCCAGAGACTTTTTGCTTGCAAACGTCTACTTTGACAGCAACGAACAACGGCGCAAGATTGCCTGGTCCGAAACCAGACGGGTCCAGCGCGAGTACGCCGGCCGGGGGCCGGTGAGCACCAGCGATTTGCTTCGGCTGTTCATGCTCCCACCGTGGTACTGGAGTATCTTGAGCCGGGTGGAGGCGATGCCAGAAAATGAGAATGAAAACGAACTGAATGGACGGACTGAGCAGAGCGAGAATGGGCAGAGTGAGCAGAGTGAGCAGAATGAGCAGAATGAACTAAACGAAAACGAACAGAACGAACAGAACGAAGATAATGAGAACGCAGCTCAGTAAGCAAGTACAAGATTAGCATAAAGAGCAGGTAAGCATAACCCAACAAGAAAGAAGCATAACCATAGATGCGAGTTCTACTGTAGACATCGTATCTCGTACCAGCCGCAAGCGCGCCCAGACACCGCGCCATCCCTGCACATCCCTCTGATCCGCTCTCATTCACACGTTTCCATGCCCGGTGCCCTGAGTACTACAGTGGCACAAATGAAGTCGGAGGCTTCGATGGCAGAAGATACAGCGCCGGAGAACACTCCACGGGCCATTCCGAGTATCCCGGACTCGGAATCTTCCGCCAGACTTGCGCCGTTGCACCCGATCCGGAAAGAAGTCGAAACCATTTCCTCCTTCCACCCCCTGATTTCCGCCTTAACTCAGAGTTTCGTCCGCTATCTTCGCGAACCACGGTTCCAGGCGCCACTTTCGTTGGACGAACTCAAAGTTCTTTTCAGCAGCTTTTACGATGACCTAAATGGACTTGCAATAAATGTGTATACCCAGTCCAATTCGTGCAAAAAACGTCTTATCGCCCGACTGGATCATTTCAATGCCCACCCGCATCACTACGATTACCTTCTAGCCATTGCAAACTACTCGCTGTCGTCCATCAAGCTTTCAAAGCGAACCGATGACGAATCTCTCATGCAACTTCGAGTGTTCAACTACTATAAATTCCTCACGGTGACTAAGGCGCTCGAATGTGCTCACACCGAACTATTTTCTGCATCGACCCTGCCAGACGGCCTGCTGTTGCACGAGAAACTTCAACGGTTTGACCACCACGATATAGTGTTCCAGGAGTTTCTCGACGACAAGTTGGAAGCCATGAAGGATATTCCCTTCGAAGCATTTTCCGAAGGTGATCGCTATCCACTCGTGGATAAACAAGAAGAAATCCACGAGCTCCTGCGACTACTTGCCCTGGTCAAAGATAAGTTCACCCCACGTGAAAAGTTGAACGTGGTGGTGTCGTTGCAACAGCGTCTCATTACACTTCTCTCCGAATCCTCAGCAGGAAAGACTTCAGACGTGTCTGCAGATCATTTACTTCCCGTACTCATCCACTTCCTTGTACGCCATGGATCGGGCTGCGATCTCTACCTTACGTTCATGTTCATGAAAAACTTTCTCAATCTATTGGACCCCACCAGTATTGATCCTAACCACTTCACCACCCACTCTTCATTCTCCAACTATGCACCGGAAACCCGACTGGTGATCCACAAGAAGCGAGCTCGCAAGCTGCTCTTTGAGTGCTTGAACCTCAACCTTGAAGACACAGAACATCCAGTCGACGACTTTGATTTCTTTGACTCCGACAAGAAACTCGCAGCACACCTTCAAGCCGAGTATCTCAACAATGGCGAGCTTATGTATTACTTGACCAACTTCGAGGCCGCCTTGTTCTTTCTCCTGAACGTAACTGGCGACGAGTTGCAATTGCAGAACCAAGCAGAGATTTTATCCACCTCCATTATTAAGCTCGTGGAAAAAGACATGCTCACTCAATTCAAGTTTCCTGAAGAAGTCAAGCAAGAAACCAGCTCCAGCGCCAGCTCTTCGCCGGTTCGGTTGCGCAATAACCGCAGCCGCTCCACCTCGCTTTTGAATGCCATTAGCAGCCGCTTGAACGCCGGGTCTATCATCACCACCCGTCTGCGGTCCAACTCGGGGAACAACGCAGGTCCAGCGAGAAGAGAAACTTTCCCATCTATGGAGGTGACCGAAGACGATGGGTCGCTGCTTATGAGGAGTTTGATCACGCGGTTCAGTCTGGTCTCCGTCCCCCAGTTCCGAACTCCTACAAGCGAGGGAGACGCCGATAGCATAGATGCCAGACTCGAGACTGAACGAGCGAATCTGGTGGACGAGCACGCGGACCCCAAACGTAACTCCATCACGCAAAAGTTTTCCACGGGTGTCACCGAGTTCATGACCCGCATTGGCCAGTCACAGGGCCAGAGCCAGAGCCAGAGCTTCACCACCATCGCCAACCATGCAAGCCAGACATCGCTTGACTTGAAAGCAGCCGAAGGAGCCCGTAGCAGAACCACCAGTATCCAGATAATGGACCGGTGGTTTGGGGCGATCTCGCAAACTGCGCCCGAGGCGGAGCACAACGATTCCACGGTGGAGTCTCAGGAAGAGTCTTCTGTGTTCAGTGCTCCCATTAGAGAGCTCACAAAGTACCAGGATACAGACTTTGATTCGCTCACCATCCAAGATCTTCGAACTCTCAAAGCATACTACGATCAGCTATGTACAGAATTGGGCGTGAGCAAGTCAGAAAGCAAAACTACCGGAGACAGTCACAGCCTCCGAGAAGGGTTATAGGATACGAGTTAGACGAATATATAGACGTGCATATACAAGTTTTTGCTAATGCTTGTAGCGTGCAGCTAGTTATCAGATGGCGCCTGCATAAAACCTGGGGTCGCAGGTGCTGCTATATAATACTAGAAGCTTCTGTTTAATGGTTGATGCCCAGTCGGAAAAGAAGATTGTCAAGCTATGACGATAGTTCCAAGCGAATCCGCTTGGACAGCTTGTTTAGTTCGTTGTCCCTTGACGACCAAGAAGAGCTAGAAGTTAATCCCGTTGTAGATCATGCTCCGTCCACCGATGATATCAATTCGTACATTGTGAAAAAATTGGCATTGCAGTATATGGATGCACAAAAGGCCCGGATGTCGCTTATCAAGTACTACGACTGGCGCATCCTCATAGTATATAACTTCCAGAGGTGGGTGCTACGACTTTTCAACCGTTTTTGGCGTCGCTACAACCGTGCGCATGGCCGAAAACAGTTCAAAACGTTCCGGTTCTACCACCAAATCATGGACCTTTTGAGCCAGACCCGGTCGATCACATTGACCCATCTAGCGTCCATCTTGGACCAAGAAAACCGGTTCGAACAACTTCAGCTCAAGAGACGCCAACAAGCACGTACAGATAAAGAAGAGGCAATTTTGCATAAAGACCTTGGCTACAACTACTGGGATACTTTCGAGGGCTTTGACAGCGACGAGGAGATGATGGAGATTGAAATCGACGGCGTCGATGAAGAAATGGAAGATTAAGCATCTCACCGTTGTTCCACATCGGTGCACCAGATGCTGCTAGGTGAGCCAAATTTGGGCTCGCTTGACCACTATGGTGGACCTCGCCTTCTTGCTTCTTCGCCTCCCCCCCGAAATCGTCCTCCGGGTCTTTTCGTTTCTCACAACTACTGAGCTCAACAAGCTAGCTTCCGATCTTGAATGCACAGATAATGGTGACCGTTACCACTCGCTCATTATACTTGCTTACAGCCTGCTTTATCTGAAGACCCTAGTGGTGGACTCTACCGAAACATACATGCCCAAATATGTTGGACTGGAGCGAAACTACATCGACATATACCTGCTTTCCCTGGTGGTTTCGTGCAGCCCAGCATCGTTAAAACAAAAAGCATTGATCTCGACCTGTCCCAATTCATTGACCTTTTGTTTCAGCAGAGAGCTTATGGATCCCAAGGTATTTATGGAAGAGCTTAACACCTTCAGCGACATGCTAACTCGTCTTGTGGCTCCTCAGAAAGGAGTAGCGGAAAGTACCACCCATCAATATCTCAACATGATCAACGGGTTCTCTCTTGTGGTAAGTAGTGGCCGCGACCAATCGTCCACAGAACTCCCAACCGCAGTGGGAGTGCTGATCTTGAGGCTCTTGACCCATTTGGCCGATCCTCGTGCGAGCTTGAGTCCCACTTTGCTGCTGAAGCTTGTGTGTCTTGATATCCACAATTCGGATCTTGGCAACTTTTTGCATATAGAATGGGGAAGGTTGCTTTGTCGTTTTGAAAACTTGCAGCTGCTCAAGTTGAACAACAATCTCATTGGGAACCTCATAGAAGAGTTCGAGTGGCCCGCGAAGCTTCGTATATTGACCCTCGCCAATAACAAGATAACTTCACCTGATTTTATCCCCCGACTTCCCAAATCAATCGAGGTTCTCTCACTCGGAAGAAACTACTTTGAGCGGATCGGGTTCGAGGACTCATACTTTCAGTTGACATCTTTCCCTCATTTACGATACCTCGATCTCGAGCGAAGCTATTTGCTCAAAAAGATCAATCTGCATGTGTTTCACGATATTGGGTCAAAGGGCAACTTTTCAACCCTAGTTCTTTACAACTGTACACTTACCAATGACTGCTGGCACGATTTGGAACTGGCAGCAGCCCAGGAGAACTTTAACATCCTTAGAGGCACTGACGAGTTCGGTTAGGGTCCGTATAATCCTGCACACACTCTTAGCTAGTCGCGGCCAATTCGTTCCCGCGATCGATTCCAACAAATCTGTGTATTTCATGCTTCGTGTATCGGTGCTAGCGCCCAACCTACGATCCTGTTTGGTTCGGCCAGTGCGTTCGTGCACGCTAATTCATCACATAAGGCCTTTAGTTGGTCCACAAAGACTTGCCGTTCGCTTCAATTCTTCCAACCCATCGCCGCCACCTTCGAACGAAGATGTCAAATCGAGTGATGAGCCGCAACCCAAACCACAACGTTCGAAAAATCTTTTTAATGACTTGAAACGACTCATAAAACTCGCAAAGCCCGAGACAAAAGTGCTTGCCGCGGCATTGTTGTGTCTTGTCACCACTTCATCGGTGTCCATGTCACTTCCATTATTCATAGGTAAGATAATTGATACTACGAAAGCTCCGCTCGAGGATGGAGCAACCGAAATCACTATACTAGGACTTCCAGAATATCAATTTTACACTTCGCTTTTGGTCCTCTTTGGGATTGGAGCTTCGGCCAATTTTGGTCGCATGTACTTATTACGCTCCGCTGGTGAACGGCTCGTGGCACGACTAAGATCACGCGTGTTTTCAAAGATCCTTTGTCAAGATTCCTATTTCTTTGATTTGGGACCGTCCAAAAATGGAATGAAAACTGGTGATTTGATCTCTCGTATATCAAGCGATACGCAAATCATTGCAAGAACCATGAGTGGGAACATATCAGACGGGGCCCGTGCGCTTATCAGTGGTGTTGTAGGACTTTCAATGATGTCGTACGTTCTGTGGCAATTGACCTTATGCATGAGCTTGATATTTCCTCCTCTCATCCTCATGTCTACGTTTTACGGAAGGAAAATAAAAAGCTTGTCTCGCCAGATTCAAGAAAACCTTGGAGGAATGACAAAAGTCGCCGAGGAAAAGTTTAATGCCATCAAGACAATCCAAAGTTTCGGTCAACAGAAGCGAGTTGTGCATGAATTCAATCAAGAAGTCAAGCGAATTTTCAACACTTCTATGCAAGAGGGGTTCCTCAGTGGTATATACTATGGTGGTAATGGATTACTTGGTAATGTCACTATGGTGGGTCTCTTGGTGGTTGGTACCAAATTGATTGCCTCGGGTGATATTTCCATAGGAGATCTCTCTAGTTTCATGATGTATGCTGTGTATACGGGGCTGTCAGTTTTTGGACTCGGCAACTTTTACACAGAGTTGATGAAAGGTTTAGGTGCCTCCGAACGAGTGTTTGAACTCATGGATCTGAAACCTAGCATAACCACTAGCTTGGGGCGTAAAGTCGAGGATATCCATGGAGATATTGTTTTCCGCGATGTCAAGTTCCATTATCCCTCGAGACCCGACTCTCCAATATTTGGTAACCAGCCGTTGAATCTAACCATTAAAAAAGGGGAGCATGTTTGTTTCGTTGGTCCATCTGGGAGCGGTAAATCAACGATTTCGCAATTGCTTCTTCGATTCTACGATCCCATTGAAGGCAGCGTGAGTGTCAACGGCTACGACATCAAGGATATGAACCTCACACACTTTAGACAGCAAGTGGGGTACGTGCAGCAGGATCCAGTGTTATTCAGTGGCACCATTGAAGAGAATATTCGATTTGGCAAGTTAGACTGCACTGCCGCCGACATCGATGAGGCACTCGAGATTGCTAATGCATATAATTTCATCCAGGCATTTCCTGCCAAGCTCGGCACCATTGTCGGGCCGTCGAGCAGCGCCCGGTTGAGTGGAGGACAGAAACAGCGGCTCTCGATAGCCAGGACCCTTATCAAGCGGCCCGATATTTTGGTGCTTGACGAGGCCACTTCGGCGTTGGACACAAGTCTGGAGGAGATCGTGATGCGCAACCTCATGGCTGTGGCCAGCAAGAGGCAGTTTACGATGATTCTGATTGCCCATCGACTCTCTACGATCCGCAACAGCGAGCGGGTGATTGTGCTTGCAGCCGATGGACAAATCGTGGAGGATGGCTCATTCGACGAGTTGTACGGGAACCCCGACAGCGAGTTGAACAAGCTTTTGAAGACGTATAGAGAGTAAAGTGTACATAGAGCATAAACGAGTAATCGAAGCCACCGAGTCAGACCCTTCCCAGTGAGCTTTTCGGTGCTCGGCAGTGGTGCGGCGCCGTGCGGCGCCGCTCGGTCCCCGGATACAATTAACCTAAATTCCATACGGCTGGGATGTCCGGGTGTCGGCCACCGGCAGCATGTGAATATCCAAACACTAACATCATTTCGGACTTGAGCCGCCTAATTACGTGGCACGCCCCGATTAATCTTGACGATATTTTTCCACAGATTATACTTTGCGCCATTGGATATCTTGCTCGTTTGTACACAAACACCACCCTTAGTGCCAAATCTAGGTACTCTTCACCATGGCTGATAATGAGCCAGCAGTGGCGGCGAAACAGCATAATGCCGAATTGTCGCCCCCGAAGAGCACAAAAGAGCCTCCGTTGTACAAGAGACTTGGAAACATGGTGATACCTCCTTTACAATCTTCATTTTCATTTCTAAGTCCCGGCGGCTCTTCTGAAGGCGATGAGTTTCCCTTCGAAGCATCCGACGATTCCACCCCGCGAGAAGACGACGATGACAAAGCGACAGGCTTTGGGGAATTGAAGCCACTCAATCAATTTTTCAACATGTTAACGGCTACTCTGGTCCAATCTGGACATGGTTTCTTGAAGCAATTGCGCAGCGGTGCCGCTCTGCCCGATTCCGGGTTGCACCGGACAAGATCTCCGCTGTTGGCGTACGGAGTGTACGACTACGGGAGTGACACTGAAAGCGATACCGCGGACGAGTCGCTGGTGAAAGAGAGCGAGCCACAAAACGACTCCAAAGTGACAATTGTGAAGGATTCTAGCTCAGAGCTGGTACCGGTACTAGTAGCTCCACGAATATCCACCTCCGAGTCCCGCTCCTCCTGCAATGAAGATTTGCATTCTGACACTTCTGCAGACACCTTTCATGACGCAGCGCTGCGAAGACTGGGTGTCATGGACTCCGAGAAAATTGCACCCATGGCCGAGTTTGAAACAATCCAGGAGAACAGCTTCGACACGGACGTCACTCTGGACGAAGCCGACCGCAAGTTGTCTGTTTTTCAGCAGTCCATACTTGACAACTTGGACCCGCAATTGATACACGAGGGTGTCCTAATTGTTCACAACGAGAAGAAGGACCACCTGATAGCAGAAAACAGAGAGTCCGAGCTGTACAAGCGCAAAGTTCGGGACCTCCGCCTAAAGATAGCTGATAAGTTGACTTTGGTTTTTCAGCTCAAAGAGAATGAGTACTTTTGCGGTAACTACAACGCCTGGCTCGCCAAAGACGTTTTGCTCCAGGGCCACATTTACTTGACCCACAAGAATCTCCTCTTCTTCTCGTTTCTTCCAAAGAGTTATCTGCACGATAGCATGACTGACGATAACGGTTTTCAGCTGGTGGACGATTCTGACGACATTGTCCAGGCGGGCACTTTGAGCATGCGGAACCCCAACTTTACTGATCAAATCCTTTCTGGACCCATGGCACATCGGTTCTGGGTAATTCTTCGACTGGAAACCTTATCAGTTTACAGTTCAGCTGTGGATCTCTACTTTCCCACGGTGGTAATTGATCTCAAGGATTGCATGCATGCCGAAATAGAGGATCTGAAAGCAAACCGAGAGCTGGGCATAACCTCTCCTCGTGGTGGTTTTGGAAGGTGCTCGGACACAGCTACGCCTCGGTCGACCTACGACTCCACGGGGGATGATGAACCCGATATTAGCAGCTTTGTTTCACATGATCAAAAACCAGAGGAAAATCCGTTGACGGGTGGAGTGTGGATACGTCTACAAACCAAGAAGAGAACCTATCGGTTTTACGCCGATAACCAATTTTCAGCCAGAAAGTGGGTCAATAATATCACCAAAGTGGCTTTCATGTTACAAAACTCGAATGCTCGTAACGAAGTGCTTTTCAAGGTGCCTATACAGCTGATCGATAGGATCGAGAAAAACGTCTTGTTTGACGTTGCCAATAACAGCGATACCGACGAGGAACCAACGATATCCGTCACTATAATCTATACTGTCAATCAAAAACGGCTACTGACCGCTAGGATGAAAGAGCGAATATCGAAGCATTCAAAGGGTGACGACGACCAATTTTTTGTCAATCCCAACCAACGAAAAATCCACTTGTTATTCTTCCAACACGGTGCAAAGTTCTTGGAGGCGATTTCCAACTTTATGCTGGCCGACCAAGATGCCACTAGTGACATACAAACTATGATTTCTCGAGGCTCTGATCGCTCGCTGAACCTCTCCTTGGAATCAGAAAGCATTGTAAACCGGGCTAGAAATTCTACACTCAAAGTCTTGCGTGGTGACTCTCGATCCGATCACCCAATCTCGACTCTTCGTGATAATGATACAAACCAACTACTTGAGCAGCTCTTTGTTCTGGCGACCTATGGAAGCACTCCTACATTGACCCCAACAGAAACCAACAATGAACTGTCGACAATCAAGAAGATTGGTAAGTCATTGGCTTCTCCCTCAAGACTTTTCGGCAGAAGTCGATCTTCGTCATTTGCTGATGACAAAAGGCCGGTCTTGGATGAGGCTGGTGGACTCGATGGGGTTTGGCAACTTCCACGAAAGCTATCAGTTGCGGGTCTTAAGAACATCAACTTTTCCTTTGAAGCATCTCAGAAGCAAGTTAGTGAGGCAGCTGCTCGCTATAATGAATTGACTGACGCCGAATCCCCCGATGAATACGTAAAGACGAAGTCAGAAGTACTTTCACCTCGCACAGCTATGCCCACACCATTGAATTTCGGTGAGGCATCAGAGTACGGGCAAGCCATGCCAAAGAAACTGTTGGGCTTGAAAACATTCAGCAAGAGTATCAAGGCCATATCTGGAATGTCGGGTATTTGGTCGTCCAATCCCACACATTATGAGAAAGTAGACGACGATGACCCATACTATGAGAAAGATGCATCATTCCGGGAAATCTCCAATAGAAACTTCTTGAATCACTTTTCCATCAACGTGGAGAAAAGGCTTGTTGCGAGCTATACCACTCATCTACAGCGATCACTCCCTGTCTATGGTAAGCTATATTTGGGCGATTCCGATTTATGTTTCCGCAGTTTGCTTCCCGGAGTGTCTACTAAAATGATACTTCCACTCAAGGATCTAGAAAACTGTTATAAAGAAAAGGGAATCAAACTCAAGTACTCTGGGTTGGTATTGGTTATACGAGGGCAGGATAAGCTTCTCTTGGAGTTCGGTTCTCAAAAGAGTCGTGATGATTGTGAGGCCATGATTTTGAGGCAACTTGAGATTCTCCATGGAAGAGAAAATTGGAGACCCGAACCACACCAGTGGGGGCCCAAGTACACTCCTGATGAAGCACAGGCACCGGGTCCTGACTGGAAAAGGGACATGGAGATGATGCGGATTCGAGCTCAGCAAGCAAGAAGGCGGCGGATTAATCAAGCGAGGATCCAAATGTTCGAGGAGAAGCTCAACGCGGCTATAGGGATGGATGTCCCCTTGCTATTAGAAGATTCGCCGCTTGTCAATACCGAAGTTAGGCCTTCCACTTCTTTCAAATTCACCCTTTTGACTATTGGATCCAGAGGGGATGTTCAGCCGTATTTGGCACTAGCGAAGGGTCTCCAAGAAGAAGGACACGATGTAACCATTGCAACACACTCAGAATTCAAAGACTGGGTTGAGGGGCACAATGTCAAATTTCGTGAGATAGCTGGTAACCCGACAGAACTTATGGCATTGATGGTTAGACACGGTTCCATGTCTATGACATTTATCAAGGAAGCTAGTGCCAAGTTTCGCTCCTTTATAACGGATCTTTTGGCTTCTAGTTGGGATGCGTGTCAAGGAACCGATATCTTGATTGAAAGTCCAAGTGCCATGGGAGGAGTTCATATCGCTGAGGCCCTTGGGATTCCATATATGAGAGCTTTCACGATGCCATGGACAAGAACCAGAGCCTATCCTCACGCATTTATTGTTCCAGACCAAAAGAAGGGTGGCTCTTACAATTATTTGACTCATGTTATGTTTGAAACTATCTTTTGGAAAGGAATATCAGGTCAAGTGAACAGATGGCGCCAGACCGAGTTGGGATTACCACGCACAAGCTTACTCAAGTTACAGCAAACCAAGATCCCGTTCCTATACAACATCTCCCCCTCAATATTCCCACCGTCCGTCGATTTCCCAGATTGGGTCAAGGTGACAGGTTATTGGTTCCTAAATGAGGGAGGCAGTGACTTTACTCCTCCCCCGAAGCTTTTGGAGTTTTTGAGTCTTGCCAAGGAGAAGGGAAAGAAGGTGGTGTATATTGGGTTTGGATCCATCGTGGTGAAGAACGCAAAGAGTTTGACCAAAGCTATTGTGGAGGCCGTTCAAGAAGCTGGCATCTACTGTATTTTGAACAAAGGATGGTCGGATCGACTTCTGGATGCTGATGATAAAGCTGAAAAGGAAAAACCTGAGATTGACTTACCCCCAGAAGTATTCAATTCTGGAGCAGTTCCCCATGACTGGCTTTTCTCCCGCATAGATGCAGCCGTTCACCACGGAGGATCAGGTACTACGGGTGCAACACTACGAGCCGGGCTTCCTACAATTATCAAACCATTTTTTGGAGATCAGTTTTTCTATGCTTCTCGAGTAGAACAGATGGGAGTAGGGCTTTCTTTGAAAAAGCTCAATTCGAAATCGCTCACAAAAGCATTGAATACAGTGACTTCTGACTTCAAGATGATTGAAAAGTGTCGAAGTGTCAGCGAGAGAATCAATCATGAAGACGGTGTATCTGCGGCCCTTGAAGCTATCTATTCAGAATTGGAATACGCCAAGCATCTCAGCGTCTCAAGAAGAGCGCAGAGCTACGAAGCTTCGGGTCTGCATACTCCTGTTGTTTACGAGCAAAGTGACGAAAGTGAAGAGAGTGGATATGACGATGAAGATGAAAGCGAAACTGAGACTGATGGGGAGAGTACAGATAACGAAGATATTACTGAGATGGGAAATGTTGCAAACTTTGGCTACCTGAATCATAGAAAAAGTCTGGAGTATAGTTCAGAGGAAGATGTGGCTATAGCGACAACGACAACGACAACTAACGACTAATGAATACGACCTATATCTATATCATGTAGCCTGTGGCGTGTTTTTGTATGCAGTATTATCTTCAATGAGTCAAGAAGCCGACTTAGTTCGCAAGTGAGGCTCAACGTAACCATTTTAAATCTTTGTCATAAGGCAGTACACCATGGCCAACCCAGTCTATCGAGATATTACTGGTGAGCAGTGTAAAACCAACTCCTATGCCAAATTGGTACCAGGTCAAACAATTGTTGAAATACCTGAATACGTCTTAGAATGTGGAGAGACATTGCGGAACTTTCCAGTAGCATACAAGACTTGGGGCCGTTTAAATAAAGACCGAGACAATGCTTTCGTGATATGTCATGCCTTGACTGGGTCTTCTGATGTTCTGGATTGGTGGGGGCCGTTGTTGGGGACTGGAAAAACTTTTGATCCAAGTCGTTTTTTCATCATTTGCATCAATTTCTTGGGCTCTCCCTATGGATCATGTTCGCCTGTGTCGATTGACAAGTCAAGTGGTAAGCCCTATGGGCCTTCTTTTCCCCTAGTGACCGCCAAAGATGATTTGGGTATCCAGCAATTGATCTTAGACTCGTTAGGCGTTAAGGGAATAGCATGTGTTATTGGAGGATCTATGGGTGGAATGATTGCCCTTGAATACTCAGCAGCATTCAACAACACCGGCTATGTGAAAACAGTCATTGCTCTTGCCACGGCTGCTAGAGCTTCTGCCTGGTGTATTTCATGGAACGAGACGCAGCGCCAGTGCATATTCAGCGATCCTTACTATGACGATGGATACTACTATGAGAGTGAGCTGGGCCACAAACCAGATAGTGGACTTAGTGCAGCGAGAATGGCGGCACTTCTCACGTATAGATCAAGGAACTCCTTCGAGACAAGATTTGGACGTAAGTTGCCCACAAATAAGACTCTGCAAGATACCCAACAAGATGCTGTCCGGTACCCTAAAAATAAAGAAGAAGAAAATTGGCTTTTGCACAACGAAGGCTCACGGTTCCAGGATGGCTCTCGTGATATCTCAGGTCTGAATTCTAACGCAAAACTCCAGACTTATTTCACAGCACAGTCGTATTTGCGATACCAAGGAAACAAGTTCATCAAACGTTTCGACGCAAATTGCTACATATCTATCACCAGGAAACTCGATACGCACGATATCACCAGAGGAAGGGTTCTGGAATCTGATGAAGATCCTTTGCCCCACTATTTATCTACATTGACAAGTCCTCACTTAATTATTGGAATCGAGTCCGATGGTCTTTTCACCTATGGAGAACAACAACTTTTGGGCCAGCACATACCGCAGTCTCAATTAGAAAAGTTAGACTCCCCAGAAGGCCATGATGCATTTTTGCTTGAATTCGAGGTGATTGATAAATATTGCACAGAATTTTTGCAACTGAAATTACCCGAGTACTTTGATGCGAACTCTGGTAAAGTTGAGGTGTTCGAAAATTGGAGTGACTATGTGGCGTCCATAGACAATGGAGGCAATTCAGTATTTGGAGAGGCAGAGAAAAATATTACGAATTGGTGAATAAAAAATAGTAACATATTATTTCATATATATGTATCTTTACCTTTATGTACATTTAGTTGAAGCTTCCATACATCTCACCCATTGGTAACGAGTCAAAGATGTTGAAATTCACAACCTTATCCTTCTCAGACTTTCCGGCCTGAGATGATATCAATCCGTCAAAACCCAAACTCTCGTAGTTTACAAGATCATTGTACTCGTTAAATGATCCTATTTCTTCTTCCGAGGGACGTACGTTCGGGCCATTGCTGCGTTCCCTTAATGGTTCCATACCTTGAAGCCAGACATTCTTTTGAGACATCAATTGCAACCACATTTGATCTATCTGCTCACTATCAGGGATAGAATCGGATGAGACGCTTCCTGTAGGACTATCTCTGTTAACTTGGGAGAATTTGTTTTTCAGATCGTCTTTTTCAGGTTTCTTTTTTATCTTTGCTAAGGTTGATTCCAAAAGGGATATAAGCGAAGACACCATTTCAAGGTCATAAGTAGCTGGTAACGAATCAGCCGTTCGGTTTCTCAACCGATCATGAAATTCCTGATCCTTAAGAATGTCATCCATAAAACCAAATATCTTGAGCATCTTCCACGCGTAAATATATTTTGTGCTCAAATGGGCAATCAAATTGATAAATTTCTTGAAACAGTCCTCAAGTAAGTGTTTGAGTTTCGTTAACTTCTGGTGAAGTCTAATCAAATTCGTCGATTTGTCTTCATCTTCAGCACCTTGATTGAGCTGTTCATTTATGATGATTATACTTGCCAAAGTTCTGATTCTCAAGGACAATATGATGGTTACCCCTGAATTGACCAATGAAATAAATCCCGGGGTAATTACAATATCCGTCGATCTCCGGAAAATTGCTGTATTGCTTAAAGTAATACTGTGATGCAAGGACAACATGTCATGAACTGTAAGTAGACAGGCCTTCTTCATATAATAGAATGATAGCCTAATATCTCCCTTGTTCTCAAAGTAAGAAGACAACCGCAAGTGTATGGTCGAAAGGAAATAGGTGCAAGAAAAGTATATCTTCAACTTCATGACTTTTGAAAACACATCAAGGGTATTTGTGTCATCGTCAAGAATCTCCATCAATTTTTGATAGTTGAAGGTGGTGTTTTGCTCAAGTATAGACAATTTGGCAGTAAATTCGTGAAGGTATAGTGTGCCCTTTATACTCATTATCAGACCAATGAGATCATAAAGTTGCTCCCACATGTAGTCAAAACCGTCATAAGTAGAATCAGTCATCTCTTCGAGAGCCTCGTTCTCGACATTGCGTACTCCTGGAATGTAAAACGGAGCCCTCGTATCAAACATGTTCTTACTCACGGACATGGGCCCTCCCAGGAAAAGAGCACTATTCATATCAAGAACCAACAAGTAGTACCAAATCTTTCGACGTAACATGTTTTTGCGATCATCTATTGGCCCCATTGAAGGATCAGGTTCACGGTTGAGCCCCATTGATTGGGCCATCTGTATAATAGCCGTTGTCAATAAGTTCCGATTGCCTAGATCGCTTCCTTGATCACCAACCTCAGGACCGTAGATCTGATACAAGCGTACAAATAGGGCCAATTGAAGTACTGGTATTGATATTGATCCACAGATGTTGAACTGGTTCAAGCAATGATGGGCAATGTTGACAATTTCGCCTTCAACTGGACTTTCAAGTAGAATTTGAGCTTCAGGCAGGATCTGATGAGGAAGACCGCTCACTTTAGCAACGTTGGAGAACAAGCTGAGATAGGATAATCGAAGGATAATCAATACTAACCCGATGTGAGCGAGGTCAAGTCGACGCTCGACCCTAATATCGTCAATTACCTCTGAATCTTCCGATTTAGAAGCAAAAATTCTGGTACAATTTTCTCGTATGGTAAGTTCATCCACAAGCGGGAAGAATGGGTAAACGTTTTGGAAAAAACGAGATATAAAAGACCAAAATAATTTCTTACTGGGTAGAATTTCGCGTACCGCTTCGACAATTGCATCGACACTTGATGTTTCACCGTCACAAAACAGGACTCCTCTTGATACAAATGCTGGATTTGACTTCTTTGCATTTGTTACCGTTGCGGAGATTGTTGCGTTCGGGTACTTTTTGAAAGGTTTTTCGTCTCTTAAACCTTCGGCTTCTTCGAGTCGTTCTCTGAATTCGCGCTCCTTGTTGTCATATTGTACATTTTCCTCCACCATGAGAAGTTTCATTTTACGTTGGTGGACGTTGATGAGCTTCATGAACAGCCACATGTGTTTCAAAGGCTGATTGGTCTGCACATGCGCCACCCAGCTCAAGGGGCCAAACGATTTCCTCGTCTCGCCTCGAAGAAACACCAGGCTGTACCCATGGTAGAAGTTAATGGTATCGGAGTAGCTGCCTATTGGGTTCTTTCCAAGAACCAGCTGAACGTCTGCCAATTCCGCGCTGTTGTGGTCTCGAGAAAACCGGTTCTCCAAGCGAGGGATTCCATGAAGTGCTGGCAGGCTATTATATTGGGTAGAGAACGGTCCTGAAAACGAACTACCAAACAAATTCGGAGCTCTTGGAGGCGACATCAGGGTGGAAGGTACAGAGCCGACCATATACCCATTGACATTGCCGTTATTGAACCCCCGAGAGGCCTGCTCTCTCATATTAGGGGCACCATTCGGGGGACTTGCTCCACAAGGCTGGGATGGCACAGAAGGTACGGAATCGGGGGTCACGTTTAGGGAAGAAGATGACCTGTGGTTGGTGTCGGTGCGAGACAGACTGGCCAGGCCAAACGAAGATTCTAGCATTTGCACCTTGTGTTTGAGAAATTCAAGCTCGGAAACAGCATCCGCGGCGTCTGGAAGTGGGCCCGAATCTCCATAAACACAGTCCTTGTTACCATACTTGACACAAGTGGAACAAGGATTGCCCTTATCGCACCTCACCTTCCGCTTTTTGCAGAAGGTACACACGATACTAGGTCTGTTTCTCTTGCGCAGCATGGTGGCGATTAACCTCGTTTCAGCCGTTTGATGCGAAAGGCTATGACAAATTGGTGCACGGGTGCGAGAAAACGGGTGGATACGGGAGAGGAGGTGGCGAGGATGGAAATTGGTGAGAGGTGGGGGCGATGCAGCGGAGGAGGGGCAATTGCATTTGAACAGCTACTTTCTTCTTCATTGGGCTATGCCCGTGAGTTTTCGTGATTTTTCGTGGATTACCCCACCACCGGCGCTTGACAGATATGCTCCCACCCGTGCACCGGGTTCCGTGCTGCACTCCGCACAATGACATCGCGCTCCTTGTTCTGTCATTAGACATGAATCTTCAGAGCTGGCATCGGGATGATCATGTCCAAACCGCTTTGTTGGCCCGGTATCTCGTTTCCCGTGGCTTTGAGAAACAGGGCAGAGAAATATACGATACAGTGACGAACCACTCTTCAGCAACTCCCAATGGAGTGTCTCCAGTATCGAAGTGCATCCAGAACGGAGAGTATTCCACGGTCCTACAGTGGCTCGCGGGCACGGGGAACCAGGAGCCAAACCCATTGGGCCACTTGGGTGCTGCGGACGCTCAAGTGGGCTCGTATATGGTGCACAGAGCAATCTTCTTTGAAGCGGTTCTTCGGGTTAAGCTCCTCAAACAGCACGAAAATCTCTTGGCCATGCTTAACGATGTGCTTGTCCCGCTAAGACAGAAACTCAATCCTTCAGCAGTGTTTCCCACGCCCCCGCAAGACGAACAGAAACAGCTCCTTCAGTTGGTTTTGAGCACGGCGGACGAGGTGGTGCATGGTATGTTTCAATTGCAAAAGGTTCCGGAGCCTGTTTCTGTTGCGTTTGCCAATGAGTGTTTCGGCAAGGTCAGACAAGCCCTCATCAAGGATTTCCAGCTGGCGACACAGGCCAGTTCGTCGGAAATCTCTTCAGCCAAAACCGACCCCTCGAATATTGCTTCGGTGCCTCCGGACTACCTCTTCCGGCTTCTCCAACACTCATATGCCCACCTTGAGCTCATGCATCCATTCAGTCTTCCTCCGCGCTTGCCCACTGCATCTCCTCGTGAACTTGACCTCCTTCTGCTTCCTATAGCACCGCCGACTTTCGACCCACCTCCGAAATTTCCGGCTCATCTTCTTCACACCTTGAAACACCACCAAACAAATGAGGTGTGGATCGCCAAGTTCTCCCCTCTGGGCCGGTACTTGGTGCTGGGCCTGGCGGATGGGGTGCTCGTGATCTATGATGTGCATAACAAGTTTGAGGTGATTGCTCGGTTGCAATCGGACCCAACAAAGGATCTGGAAGCCATGGTCGGGTTTTCCGATAACGCAAACTCGAAGAAAGCGAAAAGCATCATGTACTGCAGCTGGGATCCTACTGAACAGTACCTCGTGAGTTCGTCGGTGGACACCATCATTCGAGTATGGTGGGTAGGTGGTCTCAATCGCAAGCACAAAACCAGATCTCAAGACGATTTCAAGCTTCGGTGCTGTTTCACTATTGGCCTCAATATCAAGGCCTGGACCTGTGAATTCTTGCCTGTCCCACATGGCGAAAAGCCCACCTTTATTGTCGGGTCCATGGATAAAAAGCTCAAGGCGTATGATATTGACGGCCGCGAGCTTTTCGATTTTTTCGGAGACACCGAAGAGGCTACAAACCCGGACAAAGAGGATGGTCCGATAAACAGCTTTCAACGAGTTACGGACCTCGCCATCACTCCAAACGGCAAAATTCTCATCACCACCAATAACGATAAACGAGTTCATTTCTATAGCATCCCAAGTCTCATTGATCCTCTCGCGGTGACCAAGTGCTTGGCGTCCATAAGTCTCGGTGGTCGCCTAACGTCATGTTCAATCTCCTCATCGGGCGACTATTTATTATTCAACATTTGTCCCGACGAGCTTCAAGTTTGGTGCATAGCTCCTTTGGCAAAGAGCGAACCTCCGTACTTGGTGAGAAAGTTATGCGGATTCTTGCAAGATTCGTTCACAGTCAGGTCTTGCTTTGGATACACCGTGAAGAATGCGGCTGGCGTTGAAGACGAACAGCTCGTATTGACTGGAAGTAAAGACGGTTACGTTTACATTTGGAAACTTTCATCTGGCGGTCTAGTAACACGCATTCGAGCACATGAGGGACTAGTCAGTTCTGTTGAGTGGAACCGCTATCATCAAGCGGTGCCTCATGATTCTCGCGATTACGGCAGTTTGTGGTGTAGTGTCAGCGACGATCACACCGTGAGGATCTGGGGGCCCCAAGACTTCTACAGTACATAATAATTTGTCATCAATAACCTATGAAGTTTTTACAACTCGTCGTGGTCGACATCCTTTTCTTCTTGTTCTTCCTTCTTCTCCTCCACCACTTCTTCATCTTCGTCTTCAACGACACCGCCCTTGGCTTCCTTCAAAGCATGGCCATCCACCTTGTGACCACCGTTGTCCTTGACGAAATCAATCAAGGCCTCGAGGGTACGAGCACCATTGAAAGTAACGGGGACTCTCAATCCGGTCTTTTCGTCAATTTCACCGTTGGCAGGGTACAACAAGATAGTTGGGTAACCTTCAATTGGTACTGGAACATCGACATCATTCTCTGGGTGTTCCAACTTGGCAACGACAACATTGGCATCTGGCTTGTTGGAGTCGTAGATGCTGGCCAACTCATCCCAGGTAGGGGCCAATTGTTTACAGTGTCCACACCAGTCGGCGTAGTACTTGACAAAGACATCTTTGGAGGTGTCCTTGACAATAGAGTCGTAGTTGTGGGCCACCAACTTGACAACAGGCAGGGCAGCAACTTCTTCTTCAGTGGGCAATGGCTGGGATTTGATGATTGGCGACAACTTGCCGGCAACGAAGTCCTCAACAAATTTAGTAATGGCCTTTGCTGAAGGGTTAGGGTTCTTCTTTTGGTCGAGACCGTACTTCTTGTTGGCCTCCACGTTTTGGATAGCGAACAAGGGCACGATTTCTGGGTCCATGCTCAAGATTTCGGCATGACGGCCAAACAAGTTGGCGTCCAATCCAACAAAGTTAAGTTTTCCACGGTACTTCTTACCCAAGTCATTGAAGGTCTTCTCCAAAGCTTCCTTCTGGTCTGGGCTGTTGTAAAAGTAGTAGGCGAGGGGGATCGGAGACGTCATGTAGGCCAAGTATGTTTCACGGTTGATTTCACCAAAGTATGGAACCTTCTCAGTGGTGATGAACGTTTCCAAAGCCTCCTTGGAGAACTTGTCGTTCAATGGCACCGCGTCGTCTGCACCGGGCTGAACCGCGATGTACACGGGAGACTTGCCGGACTTCAAGCTCTTGAACTTGTCTTCCAAGGCCTTGACGGCGTCGGCGTCCTGGACTGTGAAGAACGTCAACTCCTTTCTGCGGGCCAGGGCCACGTCGAAGTATGTGGAGTTTTCTTTTTGTTTGCCCTCCTTATAGTCGGCTGGCAAGATCTGGATCACGGCCGGTTTCTTGAGGTCGGCGACAGAAGCCACGGCAGCATCAGCAGACTCAATGGTTTGCACCGCGGGCTTGGACTGGGCCACCATGTAGTCGATGATGCCAGAAGCCTCTCTGGGACCGTCGTAGTCGTCCGGGGCGTTGTCGGAGCCACGGATCACCTTCAAGGTTGGGTAGCCTCTGATGCCGTGTTCCATACACAATTCCTCTTCCACCGTGCAATCCACCTGTGCCAACTTGATGTTGGGGTTGGTTTCGTTGAGCGCGTTGGCCGCCTTGGTGAACTCGGGAGCCAACTGTTTGCAGTATCCACACCATGGGGCGAAAAATTCCGCCAAAACCAACGGGTTGGAATCGATGAAAGACTTGTAGTCGGCGGTGGTCAATTTCACCACGGCCGAATTTGGATCGGCAATGGCCTCGCCGTCAGATGGGCCGGAGGCGGCAGCGGCAGAAACGAGCGCTGCTAGCACGTACGAAGATAATTTCCAAAACTTCATTAGGTGAGTGGTGAAATATCGCTACAATTTATAAGCTGAGGACACGCTGGCGCGCGCTGCCCACCTGCAGTCCCGCCGTGGCAATCGCACTCGTGCGTTTGTGGTCGTGGTTTTCTGGTCCGCACTGTCGTCCTGCACCGCTACAAGCAATCATCAGGTGCGCGCCATCCCTCTTCTCTAATGTTAAAGTGGGTTCAGTCGGGTTTATCTGCTGTTGCCGGCACTACTGAGCCAGAGTATGGCCGTGGGGCCATCCATACAGTTACAGACTCCATCAAGGAGGGCGCTCCTGTTTACAGAGAGGCGCAGGAGAAAGACATCTCGTGGATCGTGCCAGGGTCCACCAATGTAGAAACTCAAACATTTTACTTTACTTGTCTCAAAACAGGGTACGCGGGCTTTGCCCAGGTCATTCACTCCAACTTGATGGGTGTGCACACCACGGCTCAATTCACGTTCAGAATGGTTCACCATGACCACCCCGACGACATGAACTTGTGGACATCCACCAAGCTCGAAAACTTCAAGACCCAAGGAACCAACTTCTACGCCGATAACTTGTCTATCGAGTTGCACGGCGACGAGTATGTGTTAAAGTCCGCGGTGACTCCCAAATCAGTGGTCAATTTGACCATGAAGCGCCTTGTACCTGGTGTCATTTTTGGCAAGGACGGCACCACCCTCTACGGAGACGACGTTGCCAACCCCTGGGGGAGTATGCGCCACGTCTTCTGGCCCCGTTGTAGTGTCACGGGAACCGTGGAGGTCGACGGAAACACAACTGAAATCGATGGGCTCACCATGTTCGTCATGGCCATGCAGGGAATGAAACCACACCACGCCGCCAAGTCATGGAACTTTTTGAACTTCCAGTCGGAACAGTTTTCGGCGGTGCAAATGGAGTTCACCACCCCTCCTTCCTATGCCACCACCAAGGTTAATATTGCCATCTTGACGTCGCGCGACTCCATCTTGGTATGCTGCATTGATAACGACATTGTCCACGAAGACCCCAAGGTAGACGAGGTGGGATGGCCGGTGCCAAGCGCTATCACATTCAACTTCAACGGCAAGAGTGATGCTGGTGAACCTGTCTCTGCCACCGTCAAGGGCCAGCTCAAGACATTGGTGGAGAGGGTGGACGTGATGGCGGAAATTCCCCAGTTTGTCAAGAATATCGTCAGTGGTGTGTCTGGCGCCAAGCCCTACATCTACCAGTTCTGCAATGAAATGGTGGCTACCGTGGGCGATAAGTCGGATAAGGGTCTTGCGTTCAGCGAGGCCACATTTATTTCAGAATGATTTTCTGGCACAAATACATAGTTCGAAATTTTCAATCAAATCCTAATAATCTTGCTATGTCCGATGTCTTCATCTCCTCTTTGAGCGAGCAGACCTTTGGTTTGGTGTCGCTCCCGCCAACAATATCGAAAATGATATCTCCTGGTCTCTTCATTGCACCTCCTTTAGTTACCAGCTTTGGCGGTTCAACTCGTAAAAACGGAGTGAAAAAGGAATGGATACATTTCTTGTTCAACGGCTCAAAACGTCTTCCTGGAACATTGAGCCTTACTTCAACTGGTGGTTTCAAGTTATTCATTCCCAACAAGTCGATGGTGAACCATCATCCTAACGGTAAAAGGATGCTGAGAAGAGTCAGATTACGAACCCAACTACGTATTACTGGCTCCAGGTTCAAATACTTAGTGTCATAGTTTTATCATTAGGTCTATCTCTTCTCATAAGCAAAGAAGTGGAGGAACAAGTATCCTAGCGTCAAGAATACAAGTATCGAAACACCAAGACTGTAAGTGTCTTTCCAAAAAGCACCGACATCAAAGCCAAACGAGCTCAAGATGACGGCGCCAGGAACCTCGATCGAGAGTCCGTACTTTTTTTCTTTCAAAATCAAGTCTTTGACTTCATTGATTGACAATGCTTCGTATGCATAGTGGAAAACAGAAATCCACTGGAGCCATTGAATGGCAGCTTGAAGCTCCTCTCCATTGATGAACAATCCAGCAAAGAGAAGAGAAAACAAGAGCACCAACACTCCAATCATGGTAGATGTACCTGGGTCCTTGATCAATATTCCCACGATTAATACCTCAATCGCTACCGAGAGGTTGAAAAGAACCAATACCATAATCGTTTTTAAGAACCCGTTGTTCTCCGGTGACAACCCAACGAGAGGATAGACAATGCTAGTCAAGATTATTGGTGGGAAAACCCGCAAGGGTATAACATCACAAACAATTTTGCTGACATAGTAGCTAAACGGATGGTAATAGTTGTTGGCACGCTCACGAATGAAGATGATTCTCTCTGCTGAGAAAGAGTGTAATCCAGTCAAGGCCGAGAACCCGAAGAGGGCCAAAACGAAGAAGAATAATCCTAGTCTGTTCTGGAAACCACTGATATCATTCTGAACATCGTAATACAAATATCCACAGAAACCACCAACTAACACAGAAAGAATGTAATGGCTCAACAACAATTTTGGGTTTCTGTACAAATTTTTGAACGTACGAGAAGATAAAACACTAATCTGCGTACCGATAGATGCTTTCGGATTGTCAGCGAGGTCAAACTCAGATGAAGACCCTTTGAGTTCTTTGATTTCATCCTGAAGATCACTAGCAAACACAGATTCAACAAACATTTGATTGAGTTTCGTCGCCATTTCAGTATTTCCTCTCTCGTTGTCGGTGGAGCCAAAGAACTCATCACGATGCGATGCATAGTGCTCCCACTCTCTACTCAAGTCAAAGTTTTCAGTCTCGTCTACCGGATGGATATCGGTGCTAGTTGCTTCAGTTGACAAGTTCTCCAAATCTTGTTGTGGCGCCAGAGGACTGCCTTCGTTAGCAGTTAAGTCAATGAGATAATCGGCAATGTTGTAGCCCACTGGACACTTGAAACCGTTCCTCGCAAAGAAACCATTACATTTCATCATGTCGCCGGAGTACACCAAGTCACCATCACTTAAAAGGAGCAATTTGTCAAAGAGAGACACAATATTGCTTCTTGGTTGATGAATAGTGAACACTATGGTTCGGTCAAAATCACGACAAAGTTTCACGAGACACTCTACCACATTTATAGCGTTGTAGGCATCTAAACCAGACGTTGGCTCGTCCAAGAAGAGAATCGATGGAGACGTTACCAACTCACAGGCAATCGACACTCGGCGTTTTTCACCGCCAGAGATTCCTCGCTTAAAGTCCGATCCAATCTCACGGTCTTTGATGCCCAAAATACGCAACTCGTTGAGGACTTCCACAACTCGTGCTTGCTTAGCTCTTATGCTCATCGAGCGTGGAAGGCGGAGTAGAGCACTGTTGAGTACGGTCTCGTACACTGTCAATGTTGGAATCAAATGGTCTTCTTGGTCAACAAAGCCAATAATTTTTTTGAAATCCCGAGGATCGAGGTGAGCTCCATTGACAGTTATGTTTGCCTTTACTGAACCATCCTTGTTCTTGCCAGCCAAGATATCAAGCAACGTGGTCTTACCAGCTCCTGAACCTCCCATGATAGCAAGGCACTCGCGAGGACGAACCAACCCAAATACGTTTTTCAATACGGTTTGTCCGCTGGGAACAGTGTAGCTTACGTTCTCAAACGCAAGCGAAGTGGGGGTAAAGTTTTCACTTAATGCGGTGGAGTCGGCACCAACATCACTTTGTGGAACTGCCAGGAACAAGGGCGTTTTCCTGATATTGTGCACAGAAGCCAAAAGCACCAAGAAACACACAAAGGTAACACCCACTATCACGACAGCGTTGCCGAGCGTAAACCGGCTTTTGGCCGGGCTGTCGAATCCGGGGATTTCACTCTTATGGACACACTCGCCAGATTTACATTTGAGCGTAATGTAAGGGTCTCCGAAGACAGACTGGATTAAATCGTTCATGCTGGGCTCGGAAAAGCGACATGAACGCTCGGCAACATCACACGAAAAGTCGCCTGGGCCCTTGATTGTTTCTGTGAGAAAGTCCGATATATCAATGGAACCTGCTTCACCACAGAGCATGCGGTCAGGTATACACTTGCATGCAACGTTTTTGCATTGGTACCGTGTGGAATTCAGGGCGATATCGTAATCGTACTCGCACTCGGTCAAGTCGCAGTAGAACGACTCCTTTTGGTCGATCCAGAACTGGAAATCACATTCTCCAGCAGTCTTGTTACAGCTGAACGTGGCCTGTGGTTTCTGGCCCTTGAGAATTGAGATGATTTTCTTGTTGGTGACATCGCACATCTGGTGGAAATTGTTGATGAGTACTCCGGTCTTGTAGCAGGTGCCCTTCAAGCCTTCGGGCATGAACGAGTCACAAACATCGTCTTGTGTGCACAAATTACAGTTGATTCCCAGCCATCCCGGACGACATTCGCAGGACTCATTGAGCTTTTTCTTTGGTCGATGGTTGTTCCCGTCGCTCAAGGCGCCACATAAAGCCTCGGAACAGTCCAATCCCCCATACCCATCTCGACAAACACACATCCCTGTGAACGTATTGCACTGTGAAAACTGACTACACTCGAAATTGGGAAGGTTACAATTGAAACAAGGAGGACATTCGTCATCCTGGTCGAGTGGTTTTAGCGAAAGACGGTCCTGGAATGCAAATCGGCCCTTTATTCTCTCAAATCGTTCCATCACATCCTGCTCTGTCTCTAGAGTGATGGACGACACAGCAGAAGCCGCGGAAACTACAACGGCCACTATCAATTTCGATAGCTTCATTGTGGAGAGCAAGCCATGTGCGGCCGCATGGAGAGATAAAACGACGGGACTCCTGTGCAGGAGCAATGGTCAAGTCCGATATGCATTATATACTATTCAATGATCCGTTTCAATGGCTCCACGTAGTCTTTCTCCAACGAGTCCTTGACGTAGACAATGTAGTACGGCGTGGCGGTGTTTTCTTTGACAAAGTTGAACACTTCTGACGACGGAACCTCGGTGACCATCTCATCGTTGTACTTCCTGAATATGCCCTGGTGTGGGTCTTTGATGTACACCCAGTAGTGCCCGTAGCTGGCCTCGCCTCGGTGGATGAAGATGGCAAAGATGGAGTATCCTACCTTGGTGTAGTCAGTGAACTGAGTCGATATCTTGGACGTGAGCTCTTCGAGCTTGGCATCGAAGGCTTCGATCTTTCCCTTCAATTCATCGATATGGACCTGAAGGTTCAGAATCGTTCCAGGATTAACTGCCACTGAGCTACTGGGAACCACCTTCGTTTCTAGGTACTTCTTGGTTGTCACCAACGCATCGATTATGGATAGTTTGCTGTTGGGATCGGGTGTTAGTATCTTGTTACGAAGCTCGTGGATGTGGCGCACCTCGGACCGCCATTGAAATACTTCCTCCCGCTTCTTCAAGATTTCTGGATCTTGGGTCTCCAAATACCGATCGAGATATATCCTTTCGCTAAACGGAATGTGCTCGATGGACTTGTATGCCATCAACTTTTCTCGGTCGAACAACACCCTCTGCACGTGGAACTGCAACACCTCTGGTAGTTTTGCGACCGTTAATGACTTCTTCACCTGTCCATCCTCAAGATTGACTATGTCTTCGCTGAAATAGTTATCCAACGAGTCATAAATGTCTTTAGGATGATCGCTGACGTTGATGATCAAGCTGAAAAATCTTTCGGTAGATATTCTTTGCTCTCCTGATTTATGCATAGGCGTCAACGTTTGTTGCGTCTTGCCATAGAAGAGCTTCTTGATCAAGTCGAATTGTTCTCCGTCTTCTTCTAGAGATTCCGGCTCTAATGCCGTTTCCAACTGGAAGGTGACATTCTCGATACATTCGGTAACATCTTGCTGGCGGCCAACCTCGATTGTGCTGTCGATTTCGTCAAGAATAGGAAGGATCGTACCTGCTTCTTTAACACCTAACATCTCATCATCACTCATGGCCGTCGAATTTGGTGTAGGCAATAGTGGGGGAGAGGGGGTTCGTGACTCGATCA
This sequence comes from Meyerozyma sp. JA9, assembly GCA_003676015.1. Classification (NCBI taxonomy): domain Eukaryota; kingdom Fungi; phylum Ascomycota; class Pichiomycetes; order Serinales; family Debaryomycetaceae; genus Meyerozyma; species Meyerozyma sp. JA9. Next base: position 427,081 of record NSDU01000002.1, on the reverse strand, counting down.
TGATTGGTTCCAGTTCGTCTCCTTGCCCCACCCCTGCACTTTCATCAAGCTTGGAAACTGCGTTGCTATCGTTGGTGCCGAAACCAACTGGTTGTGAAAGCGGCAAAAAGGCGAGATAAGCCAATTCTTTACTGGGTGCAACACACCGCTTGTTTGTATGTATCATATCAAAAAATAGCTTCTGAAGATGATACACAAACTGGTGTGACCGATGAACTTCCAGCAATTCTACCTTGCGGCCTCCGATCTTTCTCTCCGATACCTCTTCAAGCCCAGTGGCATTTTTGGGGAAATCCAATACCATCTGTCTCAAAGGTTTGATGCAAAAGTAGTACTGAAGTAACGAGTTGAGGTAGCATGTGTTTCCGATGTTGTCAAGTCCTGATGGCCAATTTTCCGCAGGCAAGAGCAGTACATCCACCCTTCCCGAGTGCAAAAAACTCGCTAGAATTGCCAGGTCTCTGGACTCAGCCAATGCCCTCAATGCTGCTCGCAACTTTCTGATATCTTCAACGTCAGTCGCTTTTGCAATTCTGTTTTGAAAAGACGTTATTATCTCGACATCGCCATACTTGACGTCTTCGAGGTCGAGCAAAACCAAGGCATCACAAACACTAACGCCTGGCTTGCTGGTGTCGATCTTGCGCTCGTAGTATGACATTAACAGGTAGCTTTTCCGATTCACTGCGACGGAAAGAAGAGATCTGTTGAGCAATATGATTTCCGATGCCGTCGAATTGAAGCCATTTGACTGTAAAAGATCGTCAAGCTTGAACTCATAGGCTGTGATCACCACTTCGTCCTCGGTGATTTCCTCAATTCCCAAATCATCCATAGCAATATTTAAAGGCAACACTTCGTTCTTGATATAGTTGTGGAGGGTGGTGCTATCTCTCGCATTAGCAATGGCTTTAAGATGCTTGTTGAAGTACGAATAGTTTCGCGGGTCTTCCTGGTACTGAGCTTTATACACAGCAATAATATCGTCATCCGTGAGGTTGTCGTTCGGTCTGTCAATTCCGATTACTCTTAATGCGTTGCAATATTCCTCGTAGCCTATTGATCGGCCGCTTTGCACAAGGTGATTAAAATAACTTTGGAGCTTCTGATTACTCAGACCAGACTGCCCACGTTTGAAGTTTATGATACTTCGGAGGGAGTCGACGTAATGAAGTCTATTCCTGGAGTCTGATTTCAAGGTATTTTCGTAGCATCGAATGAGCAATTCGTCTTGGAAGTATGTTGTAGCACTGAGGTTGGTGAAGAAGGGAAGCTGATTGGATATATGAGACGATGCAAACGTGACGTTAACATGTCTATCGGATTCGTTTATGGCTCGATACACCACCGACAAATTGTCGCTGAACGAATATTGCTGGCCGATGGGATTAGGCAGCTGGTCGATATTGGCGCCAACATAGATGAGCTCAATGCTCTTACGGATGTACGATTCTCTCAATTGGAGGTTGTTGGCCAAATTTGGCGGCACAACATCCTCTCCCGCTGTCACGAATCCCAAACGTGATGTGAGGAGGTCTACATCCAACTGGGTGTCGAGGGAGGTCTTGGTCAAGCTGATGGTCTTGATGGGGTCTCCTGGCGGTAGAAGAATTGGACCTCGAAGCACCTTGAGAAGGGTATGGATGCAATGGACCGACGTGGGAACCGCATTGGGAGACAAATTGAGATCGGGGTGGCGCTTTGCACCTTGTTCGTATCGGTTGGCTATGACCTCCTCATTGAGAAGCGGCCATAAATCGTCGCTAGTGAACTCGCTTTTGAAAATGGTGGCTCGGAGAACATGCCGGGTGGAAGCGCTGGCGGACCGGAACATGGCGTCGTCTATAAACGAAGAGCTGTGGGTGTCTAGCACTTTGGCTTCTGTGCAAGAAATATCACTGGGGTCCACCAAGTGGTACTCATGCTTGTCGATGGTGGTTGCGAAGGGGTTTGTGGCCGAATCGATGGTGGCGAGTCGGAAATGATGGATATCGTTGTCACAAACCACCAAGCCCCGGATGACGGTGAGGGTGAATGGGGCCACTGTATCCTGATCCTCACACGATTGCGGGACCAAGTTGCCCTCAGAGTCGACCCCAGCAGTCTCTATCGTCGGGGCGTATGCCACGTCGTTGTTGATGGTGATTGTAGCACATTTAGGCTTTTTGGCAGCAATTCGTGAGAGGTTCACCGAATATTCAATGGGCCGAGATCTGAGGAGCGACGATCCAGGATGGACATTTCGATACGGCACGGTGTACTTGAGGTCGTCGAGGATACGATTGAGTGTTTTATAGGGAGAATGAATGTCTGGAGCAGGAAAAAGGGTTGGTAGTTTCGACTGAAACGTGGCCGATTCGGAGATCTGCTGGGTTCTGAAGGGGTTTGAAGACTTGGGGGTTGTATATTCCAGCCTTTCTGCTTCTGGGGGTGCTGTGGCCGCCGCAGAGGGCCCGGGAGCTTCTTCCAAAGTCATGGCAGTGAGACACAAGTTTGGTGATCCTGTTGCTGCGAGTGCGGTGCCAAGCGGTGTGCATACACGGCAGCGCGAAGAGCGGACCGATTCAAACTGTAGAAGTCTTTTATCTTAGTATCTTGTAATCTCTAGCTGATACTCCATTAACTATCATTGGGATCGACAAACACCGGTACCAGCTATCAACATTAGCTATTTATTTCAGATATCCACCCAGCTGTTCACCATCACCTCCAACCACCCACCTACTACAACCACTGACCTGCAACTACCTATAATTTTTCAGCTCGGTTCTCTCCATCATGGCCACGCTAGACCTAAAAAAAATCCATGAAAACTCCGACGGCACGTTTACCGGGCTCACCGAGCTGGCGTTCAAGGAAGTGGTTCTCAACAATCCATACTTTGCTGCGGGCGGAGGACTCATGGTGCTCGGTGCTGGCCTAGCCATGGCTCGTCTGGGCATAACCCGAGGCTCGGGGTTCTTGTATCGTCAATTGCTTGTGGATCTCGAGATCCCTTCCAAGGACAAGTCGTACTTGTGGTTTCTCGAGTGGATGTCGCAATACAAACACAGAAGTTCCCGGCACTTGTCGGTAGAAACCAACTTTGTTCAGCACGATAACGGCGCCGTCACCACCAAATTCTCGTTGGTTCCCGGTCCGGGAAAGCACCTTATTCGGTACCAGGGTGCGTTTATGTTGGTCAACAGGGAAAGACTGGGAAGGCTCTTGGATATGACTCTGGGAACTCCATTTGAAACTGTCACCTTGACCACTTTGTATCGCGACAGAGCGCTTTTCGGTAACCTTTTGGCCGAAGCCAAGAGCATGGCGTTGAAGGCTCGTGAGGGCAAAACCGTCTTGTTCACGTCGTGGGGCCCCGACTGGCGTCCTTTTGGCCAGCCTCGTAAGAAGAGAATGCTTGGGCTGGTGATCTTGGACAAGGGTGTGGCCGAGCATATTGTGTCCGATGTTCGGGACTTTTTATCGTCTGGAGATTGGTACCACCAGCGGGGCATTCCTTATAGAAGAGGGTACTTGTTGTACGGGCCACCGGGAAGTGGCAAGACTTCGTTTATTCAGGCGTTGGCTGGTGAACTTGACTACAACATTTGCATTCTCAATCTCTCCGAGAACAATTTAACCGACGATCGTTTGAACCATCTCATGAACCATATTCCAGAACGGTCGGTGTTGCTCCTTGAAGATATCGATGCTGCCTTCAACAAGCGTGAACAAAGTGACGAATCCGGCTTCACCTCGGGAGTGACCTTCTCCGGCCTCTTAAACGCATTGGACGGTGTCGCTTCTGCCGAAGAATGCATCACGTTCATGACTACAAACCACCCTGAAAAATTGGACCCGGCTCTCTTGCGTCCTGGTCGGGTTGATTATAAGGTGCTTATTGGTAACGCAAGCGACCACCAAGTGCGGGAAATGTTCCTTCGGTTCTACGAAGGAGAAGACCAATTGTGCGATGAGTTCATGGAAAAATACAAAGACTTGGGTGTTGAAAACGTTAGCACCGCTCAATTGCAAGGACTTTTCGTCTATAATAAAAGGGACCCTCACAATGCCATTGCCATGGTCGACACCTTGAAAAACCCCAATACTGTCTTTTGACGGAATCTGTATATACGCATGTAAATAAACGCCAAAAAGGGTCGTCCCGCAATACTAGGTACTTGTCTACCCGCGGTACCTCCGCATCAACTTTTTGTGGGCGTCATCGACGTCTCGGACACTCAAATCTGCAGCACCAGCTCGAGCCTGACTTTCATGTACGAGTTTGTTCAAGTAGTCCATATATATCAAGTACATGAGCACGTCGGACTCGTCTCGTTTGAGAGGAGCCTCGCATCGTGCCTTGGCAACCTTGTTGAAGGTGGCCCTGGGGAACGAAGGCATGCACGGTGCGGTGTGTTTGTTGAAGTTCAACTGGATGTTGTGGTGTACTGGGTGTGCTACTGGGCAGTGGGTATTAGCTATATAAGTACAGTATTGTTAAGGGCGGAACCGCTTATCGGCTCCTTCATGGTCGTCGTCAACCCTCCGTTTGTTGTTGTAGCTGGGGGAAGCTAAAAGGTTCATTAACAGGTACGAGCCGCCCGATTTGAGCGATTTGTCGAGCTCGGAAACCGAAGGTAGCAAGAGGGATTTTTGCTGAGGGTTATTATGGTGGTGTTGCGGATTCTCGGAGGGCGTGGTGTTGGCAGTGCTGACTGTGGGAAGCAGGGTGTTGGAGTAGGTGGGTAGCGAGCGAGGAGGATCTTCGGACACCACACCGGTGTCTGTCAACGACCGGCGCGGGAAATAGCTGGTATGAACATCTGGGGTTGGAGGATCTATAGTGGGCATGGAGGAGGTTCTTCTCACAGGGATGTGGGCCGAGGGGTTGGGGGTCATGATGGGGAAGGGGTATTGTTGGTAGTTCTTGGGCACTTGAGCGGGGGAAACCGAGCGGTTGCGGTCGATTCTTTCCAGAAGCGAGTTTCTTCCAGACGATATTCCATGCAGTGGTTGCGGGCTAGATGCTACGACCGGCTGCTTGGGCTGCGGCAACCGGGTGGACGACGGCAGGGTGGTGTGGATGGCTGGCGGACCCGACGCCGAGAGAGGACTGTTGCTTTTGGACTCGACTCTTAGCCTGGGATCGAGCTCGTGCGGACGCTGCAATGGGTCCATGAAGCTCATGTTGCGTTCCTGAGGCTGGTCGCCGGCGCTGTTGAAGCGGAACACTCTGTCCTGAGAGTAGATGGAAAAGTAAGGGTTGAGCGGGTACTGTTGCGGAACGATGTTGGGGTTGGAGGAGTTGCGCGACTGGGGCGCTGCCGGAGCCATGGGCTGCAAGAGAGGCTGTTGTAAGCGGTTGTGGAGCCTTGTACGAAGATCGGCCAACGCCGCGGCGGTGGCAGCTGCCGTGGCGGCTTCTGGCGACGTGGCGGGCGAAACCACCTTCTTATCGGTTGTTTCGGCCAGCTTTTCCTTCGCCATGAAGTCCTGGGTCGACACAAGTCGCTGCAACAATTCCACCACCTGAAGCATTTCCATGTGGGACTCGCGGGAATCGGTCACCACGGCGTCCACGCGGGCCGCGAGGGCAAAGCAGTCCGACCGCAAGCTGTTGAGATTGTTGTTGAGCTCCACCACCATGTTGGCCGAAGCCGAGCCCTGCGGCTGGGCCTGGGTGTGAGGAGCCGGCGGCGCCAAACCGGGGCCTCCGGTGGTGGTTCTGGCGGTTTCTGGGGCTTGCGGGAGCGGTTTCTGGGCCAGCGGAGTCGACGGCAGCTGGGGAAAGTCGTCGTGGTCCCGGTCGTGGGCGATGGATGCCGGAACCGAGGTGGGGATGGACTTGATATTGACGACTTCTTTGGGCGAGTTGACGTTTCTCAGCGACCGGCGTTTGATGAGCCGCAACGAGTCGACGTCGCCCTTGCGGAAATGGCCGGCCGAGTGCTTGAACTCCCATCTAGCCGATTCTTGCGCCTGATTGTGCGGGGGATTGGCCGAGTTGGAGGTGGAGTCGGCGGAAGCGTCGTCGGTCTGGAACGCATCGTTCACCTTGTGGAAGCCGTACATGTTGAGCTGTCGTATGAACGAGGCGATGTTGGTGTGCTTAAAGTACAACGCCAACACTTTGGAGAACTCTTCGGTGGGGAGAAGGTAGAACGATTCGTTTGACGGCGCCCACCAAATCAAGTGGCTCAAATCTGGATCCGCAAGCATATCGTAGAGCTTGTGGATGAACACCGTCTGGGTCTTGCCTGCGGTGGTGCTTGGAATCACATTGGCGCCATCCCGAGGGGCCATCAGCAGCGATGAGCCGGTGCCGAAGGAGTGTGACATGGTCACTTTAAAGGGAAGCAAAGAAGTTTCCGCAAAGGATGACAGGTTTAGACCAAAATAACGAGTTTCAAGAAGCGTCACCCCGAGCTTCAAGTTGCTATGAGATACGTGTGTTTGGATATGAGTAGAATAAAAAAAAGTTTAAGATTCGGACTATTTAGTTTCGCACACCCAAAGTACAGGATGGTTTTTTTGCATGTAAGAAGAACGGCGGCGGCATGCCGAGGAATACGATGCTACACAGCGGTGTTAAGGTCAAATGATGCGGGTTTCGGACGAATGAAATGGAACTAACTTTGGGTTACGAAACAAGGTTCAGAAGGAGAGAGAGTGACAATATTTTGCAGTTTGAGAGTTGCGAATGTTGACCACTGCAGACTACCATTGGCTGGGTTTAGATAGCAAACGGCCGTACGCGGGATTGCATACTAGATGCGGGAACCAAGATGCGGGAACCAAAGATCTTCGCCATCCGCATCTGGAACTGCGTAGTCTTCCCATGCACCTGGTGCAGCAACCTGCATGGGAACTATTGTTGCAAGAATTGTTCGGTTAGAGATTGCTGCTTTGCTAAACGCAACGTTGCGTAGACGACGAACAATACAATACAATTCAATACAATAGATGATGTCCCTTGAAATGCTGTACATTCCGGCGACAGCGATGTTTCAGAAACAATAAGTGCCCTCAGGTCGTACCATACCACCATCCTAATGCCGTTTCTTCGTCACCGCAAACCCAGCGGCTCAGATGGAATTCGGCGAAAAGCTTAGTCATGCCTCTAACCTTAATTTGAGTATCTTATTGTGCATTGAGAGTTGGCCGTTGCATTGCATTGCAAATAAGCATCTCACCATCTTGGAACCATCTGCAGAAGCATTACGGGATTCTACCGTGCTTCCGTGCTTCCGTACTTCCGTGCTTAATTTGTGCTGCCGCCGGATTCGGGTGCATGCGCCCAATGTGGAAAGTGGCCGAGGTTGACCAAGTGCGAACTTTCCAACGGCTTTGGTTGGTTCCTTCCCGTCTGGCACGCTCGCCCACGACTCCGCCTTCGCCTACCAAGCAGGAACAGGTGCGGAAAAAAAAACTTTCGAGCGCGGAACAATGCTACGTGAGGAGGCACATGAAACAAAATAAATCCGCCCACAGGAAACTCATAGCGCCGAATTCAGCACGTCGGCAAGCTCCGCGGGCTGCTGCGGCGGCGGGTCTGTATGTAAGCGGCTCGACTTTGCGAGGCCCACTGGTGCATAGTCCTGCTTGCATTTGCAGCAGATACGAATCCATTGAAGTTCGGTTGCAAGCCGTTCACTAACCCCTACATATACGGATCGGTCATGGTGATCTCGGGCCGCGGTGTTTGATGCGAACTTTACCGTGTGCTCGTCATACGAGGCTCCGCTATGCGGCTTAATACATTATTACTAACAATGCACCCCCAAACACCCAGCCCCCTGTGAGGTTTTCATATGAAACGCGACCCCCGCTACACCAATATGCGACTGGTACTATATTCGCTTCCGCCAGTGGTTTGCTGCGTTTAGTCATACTATACGCTTGAGCCTCGCTGCCCGCCGCCCCGGTGCCGTAAACCCTTGTTCACAGTGAAAATTACTGTCTCTGCTTGATCGTCTCTGAATGTCTCGGACGCCGTCTACAATCGTCTACAATCGTCTACCACCGTCTACACCGTCTACCACCGTCTGCGTAATCGTCTCGTCTAGGTGGTGCCGTGCCATCTCTATACAGTCACACTTCGTCCTCTTCGGTGATCTCCAGGTCGCGCACTCCTTCATCATTTCTTTTTCGGCAATTGTTCGCAATTTTTTTTCTTTTTCTTTTTTGGCCACTCACTCACTGGCAATTTCCCCCGTGATCACATCTCTTTTGGTTTTAAACAATCCGTCGCATTCACTTCATTTCATCTTTTAATTTTTACATCTTCATTTTTCTGCGGGGGTTGGTCCATCTAAGCATCTTTCCATATATTCCACCAAACGCTATCCCGTTCGTCGCCTCACATTTCCACTGAAAATTCATCTGCGACCTATCCCATTGCCACTTTTGATATCCCCTTGTGTGTCAAATCATCATGAATTCACAGGTTAACAACCAAAACGAAAAGCAAGAAATGCTCCAGGAGGACCAGTTTCGTAACGTGTTCTTTGACTCGTCGAAACGCACTTTTTCCACCCTGTCGCCCGATACAAAACGGGCTCGTCTAGAAGCCCCAGCTCCTTCCTCTAAGGCTCCTCCCGCGGTGGACGTTGCCGCGGCCTCCACGTCATCTCCATCCACCGTGCCGTCGCCAACCACCGCCACCGGTCCCCGCAAGCGCTCGCATTCCCGCAACCCGTCGCAACACGACGTAGCGATTTTGCGCAAGTCGTCGGGCAAACTCCCCACTGCATCGTCCACCGCCAAGTCCAAGGCTCCCAAATTCATAAGGAGGTTCCGCTCGCGGTCGCTTCCCATCATCTCCTACAACGGGGCGGCCCCCAGTGGTGTGTCGCCCGACGCTTCGTCGGTTTCCCGCGGCATCTTCAACACCCGCTTCATTACTAATGGTGTTCCTTCTGCCGGCACGGCGGCGGCGGCGTCCATCGGCTCTGCCCGCGCGGCGGCCGCCGTCACCTCGTCATCTTCAGCATCGGGCTCGGTGGTTCCTCCGGTCCCGCCCATCAACCTTCAAAGTCTCAAGGAGATCGATCTTCACGAAATCCTCAAGAATCCCCAGCTCCGCCACGACATATTATTTGATCCCCAGCTCCAGTTCCGCCCCAACTTGGATGGTGAACGTGGCAAGAGAAAGAAGACCATCATCGACAAATACTGGAACGAAATCCAAAAGGAATGCAGCCAGTTTTTCGTGGCTTCAGACCCTAAATCCATTCACCCGCGCTCGATTTCCCGTCTCCCACTTCTTTTCGCTACCCTCAGAGATATCCTTCTCCTGCTCTTGCCCTACAAGGACCGCCAGTCCGTCAACGACGTGATGGATATCGACCTTTTAATTCAACAGTTGTCGCATGGGTCGTTCGACTTTGTGTCCATGGCAAGATGGCTCGGGGAGGTTTTCAAGTCTCACTGTGCTCCAATGAGAGATGTGTGGGTTGCTGAGATGATCAACCGCTTTGTCACTTCTGCTGAAACAGGAAGCGTCGAAAAGTTGGTCCAGGGTTTGCGCATGATTTTCCAAATCTTGGAAGCCATGAAATTGGATGTTGCCAATCATCAGATTAGAATATTACGTCCCATCTTGATCGAGACGGCTGTTGATTTTGAAAAGGATTATTTCAGTCAGCTCATCCAGCATGCAAAGATTGATATCAACGACTCATTGCGTTGGTTTTACAAGTCCTATCTCAAGGACAACGCAAACTTGGAACCTTTTTTCGACTCCACGGTGTCCAAGACTGATGACAAAAACTTAAAGTTGGTGGCTGTTGCGGGACTCATCAACTTACTTTCGTGCCGCAACATGGCTACTGACTTCCCCTCCACCTTGGCATTCGACCATACTAGATTGATTCTTCTTAGAGCGGATATCAGACAACTTGTTTGTGTTCAGTTATGCGTCATCTTATACAAACAGCTTGTTTTCAATCATTACCAAAATGTTGGCGACAGAAATCAATATTTGCAACCCAATGTGATTCAAAAGATTCAAGAAGAAGTGTTAGCAATCGTAACTGATGATAATGGCAACGTCAAGTGGACGAGAAATGTCAATGCCATAGCTATTCAGCTTACTAAGAATGTTGTTACACCAATCAGCCCTACTGCCACCCAGAACCTGAGTTCATTGCCTCAATCTATGATTGAGTTTGGATGTGGTTGGTTAATGAAACAGATCCAACCTGGATCTGATGTTTACGGTTTAATGGAGGAGAAGATTTTCAAAGAGGTTTTGACTGAGGTTAACAGCACGTTAAAGAAATTGGACACGGATTCAAAGATATCCTTGAACGACAGCAAAAATGATAACTCTTTTAACAAGGCTAAGAATGCAGGTACCGAAATGCTGAACATTGCCCATCGAATCGCCACATTGGTCAGATTCCATTGGAGTGTATTCGGCACCCACTACCGCGAGTATCTTAATGGCATAGAAGCCAATTGATTCATATTACGACATATTATTATTATCACGTACATATCATGACCATCAAAGCTGCGAAGTTTATGGCAATAGACGAAGTATACTTCCGGTTGCGGCGCAATCTTCAAGCCTTTCAAAATGGTGTGATTGTGTAGTTTATTTGGGACCACTTGCATCTCTACTCCGCCGCCTCTAACCCCAAAGTAGCAATATTTAGGCGTTCTGCATAATTATGAAATTTGTTGCGATTAGGCTGACTCAAATTTGACGCTGGAGATCGTAAGTGGTGAGAAAATATAGCGAACCTGGTATTCTGGCCTTGTAAAGTGTTGCTACTTCACTGTTAAAATATCACTGCTATAACTACTGCAAGCACACTGTTTTTTTTTGCATTTTGTTACTCTGGATCCTCTTTTTGTGCCAAGAACTCGCAATCTATAATATGCAACGGTTAGTGACAAGCGAGCACAAGCTGCATAATCCATGTTGCAGGTCTCATGTATAGCTCTCGGGCGTTAGTGTTGCTCCACATACATGAGAAGATAAGGAGACCCATACACCAGAATGTGGGGTAGCTCAGAAATCCAACCCCAACCCGTTTATGGACCCATTGATATAGCACAAACGCAATGTGTCGAATTTGGCCTGAAACACAACATTGTATGGGCGTATGATCTTTCCTGTTGTGATCAATTCCTCAAGATAATCTGCAACCTCCTCGCTTGTGATGAAAGGAGCAGTGAACCTGGGATCGCGAACAAACGCCATGGCAATTACCACATCGAATGGCGCTTTGCCATGTTTTACACGAAGACGGAGAGTGCATTCGAACGCACAAGAGCGAGGTTTCCGACGGAGACCGGCGGTTTCTTGAAGCGAGCCCGCGCGAACAAAGTGCAAATGCTCGAGATAGCCGATGAGAAGACGTCCCAAATGTGTTTCTGGGGACCCGTCTTCGTAAGCCCCAGCGGGCTCTTCGTAGGGGGGCCAGGAAATGGAAGTGTTCTTTCCTTCGGAATTGATAAAAAAGTATTTTTTTCTTATCACCCCCAACACAGCATTGTAGAAGTTGCGCACTGTGGGGTACAAAATCTGGGTCTTTCTCGTGAGCATCGTGGGGGAATTGTGAAAGTTGTGGTGAATCGAAAGTGGTAAAAGTGCGATAGCAATATGGTGTGGGATCGATGTTTCAGAAAAAGTGACCTGTCACCACCACATCCCACCCATACAGTACTCATGGCTTATCATCAGCAGTTTCGTTAGTGGAGTCCAGCACCTTTCTTTTTCTCATAGAAAACACATCGTCGTCTTTCTTGCTCTTGTCGCTGTGGTGCGTGCTGGAGGAAGAAACGGGACTTTCGATGGGTTCAATTGCCTTTACTTCTTCTATTGCTCGCTTTTCTTCTTCTTCGCCTTCTTCTTCTTCTTCTTCTTCTTCTTCGTCATCTTCCTCCTCCTCCTCCTTGATGGAGGGCTCTGTAGCAACACTAGCTCTTCGCAGTCCTCTGTTGCTTCTTATTTCCTGGATGGCATCGTCCTCTCGCGATAACGAAGGTGAGGGGAGCGAAGAGTAGTTGTACCCATCATCGTCTTCATAGGTGTATTCTTGGCCCAAAGTTATTTCATTGGCTCGTCCTCCGCGAACCGACGACGCTATGTTGTTGACGATGGTCTGGAAGGTTAGGCTGTTGTTCAATGCACGGGAAAGTGGCTTTGATTGTGGTTCTTGCTTGGCCGCCGGTTCATTTAGTTTCTTCAAATATTCTTCAACAAAAGGCGTTGCTTTTTTGTTTGGTGACTTGGTGGTCTCAGTTACCAGTTGCAACCTCACCTTCTGTTCGACGTTATCCATAGTCAAAACCGACTGGATCACCTTCAAATACAGCCCGGTCATCACTCCTACCATGATGCCAAAGAACGCACTGACCATAAGATAATGCACCATGTTTATGACAAAGAACCGAAAATGGGGAAAGGTTTGCACCAACGTCAGCACCGAGGGATCCCCGAGCTCCATCCAGTAAAATACCGGCTTGAAGGGAAGATATATGAAGGTGTAGTTGAGCACTTTCAATACTTGGAGCGCTGGAATGAGCCAAAAGTGTAGGACAAGGCCATATAAAAAGTATGCTATGGGAAACACGATATGTGTGATAGGAATTGCAGCCACCCAGAGGGCAGCGGTAGCCCACTGTGTTATCAGCATGTGCAACAATTGGGGTAGTTGTTTGTACGACTGCGAGATGGTTGCGCATCCTGCAGGAACACACCAGCATACCAGAATAGGAACTGAACTACTAGTTCACTATAGTACACTATTAGCTCACTCCAGCTCGCTATTAGTTCCATATGCTTAAATATCGAGTCTATCAACTTTTCTAAACATTGGCTCACGAATCGGTGTGTCCAGGACTGGGAGGCACATCTCCGGTCTCCCATACAATTGGCTGCGAACCGAGCTCAAAGGTGATGGTTCCGCCATGTTCAAATACATCCTCGTGACTAAACCAGTTTTTATTCCAGTCCTCGCCGTTGATCTGGACGCTCTGGACGTAGAAATTGGTCTCGCTCAAGTTGTTAGCAACAATTTCCACTTTATTTCCATTTTCCAAGTTGAAAGTCGTTTTGGGAACAAATGGCGAAGATAAGAGATAAGTGGTGGTACCTGCCACAGGGTAGAACCCAAACAAGCCGAAGAGAAGCCAAGCCTGCATTGCTCCTGCATCAGAATTTCCAGGAAGACCAGAAGCACCGGGCGAATATTTCGTATTGACCAAGTACCGAATGAGCTCCACTGACTTGTGCTGAGCATTGACATAATTGTACAAGTAAGGAGTGAGGAAGCTGGGCTCGTTGCCAATGTCTGCAAATCCCTGTCCGTGAAGCCCAAACATATCGTCAAGCCTTTGGGAGAAAGTTTCGTTTCCACCCATGAGATCCACCAAAGATGCAATATCGTGCGGTACCGCCCACACATATTCTACCGGTTTTCCCTCGTACTCATCGTCGGCCCAGTAACAGTTACCGCACGAAAGCGGGTCGTAGTCTGTGCCATTGAAGCTTCCATCGGCATTTTTGGGCTGAACAAAACCTTTGTACGATACCGAAGAATTTGTGGCTTCAGGGTTCCAAATGTTCTTCCAGTTGGCAGATCTTTTCAAGTACTTGGCAGCATCACTGGTGTACCCGAGACCTTTGGCAACTACAGACAAGGCAAAGTCGTCGTAGGCATACTCCATAGTTCTTGTGACAGACCTGGTGTATGCTCTCGTGACATAGCCGTATTTGAGCCAGTCAGGAAGAGCTCCTCTTCCTTCTTTGTTCGAAGCATCAGGAGCCTTGGGATCATAGACGTACTCCGGAGTCACCTCGGCATTCTTTTTCATGGCCGAGAACCCGTCTTTCCAGTTGATCCCATCTTGAATGTTCTTCGCATAGGCATCTGCCATGACGATATCAGAGTTGCTTCCTCCTTGAGTTCTGCCATTCTGGTTTGCCGAACGGCCATCGGGCGTGTATCCAGCATTTCTCCAGGTATCAATCAAGCTTCTAACAATTTCAGCACCACGACTGGGACTCAAGATATTGAAGAGCGGGTTGAGACAGCGAAACGTATCCCAGATGGTGAAAAAGTCGTCATAGTAAGGCTCAGATGAGCTCCAGTATGGATTCTCACCCGTTCTATTTGAAGGCAAAAGATGGGCTCCGTATAAGGCGGTGTAGACGTATTCGAACAAGGTACTGTTGTCGGTCTCGATGTCAACCTTACCGAAGACCTGCTGGTTCCATATTTTCACTGTTTCGGCAACGGTGTCTTCTATGTTGTACCCTGAAAAGTCGTTCTTGATGTTCTGGCATGCCTGGTCGGTGGAGATGAAAGATATTCCGACCCTTGAATTAACGCTCGTTGTACCCTCTGGGAACGTGAACAAAAATCCAAAAGATCCGTTTTCAGTGGAAGATGAAACCGTGGACAAATTGAGAGTTTGGGAACCACTGAACCCAGTAATTGTGCCTGGTGCCGTGTCAAAGTCTCCACAGTAGTATATGACCCAAGGCAGCTGCTCACCCCAACCACCTTTGATGGTGGTCGAACCGGTATACTTACCATCACTCAGTGTCGACAATGAACCATTGACGAAATATTGGTTCCACCACGGCCTCGTGGGTGCCGAAAGATGGTGTGAGCCATTGACTAGGACCAGGGGAGTGCAGCCTGAAGGAAATGAATACTTGTAAATACCGGCCCTATCGGCGGCTGCAAATTCTGCAGTAACTCCGTTGGTGGCATTGACAAGATAGTGCCCCACCGACCCAGAATCAGGACTCAGTCTTTCGATTGTCTGCTCCGAGCTCAAGTCCACATCTCCCACCAATGGAAGCTGGGCTACCACACCGTACTCAGGAGCTCCTCCCGTACCACTTTCGTGCATCATTGAGATACCATTGATTTTTCCATCGGGCGAGTAGCCGGAGTAAGCGCTCGCACCCTTGGAGTCGAGGACATCCACACCCATCTTGATCATCCCATAAGGCCTGGCAGGACCGGGAAACACATTACCTCCATTTTCAGTGCCGAAAAAAACGTCAACTTGATCATTTATGGCTCGGTTTGCAGTGACCACCTGGCCATTGGCCATCGCGAGAAGCACAGCAAGGACGGTCCACATTTTTATTGGAGATACTGAACCCATTGGAGCTATCCTATGTGTTTTATGCCTTCACCAACCACGTTGAAAAACCGAGAAAACCCCACATGGCCGTAGGCATTGTGCGGCGGAAACGCTCCCAGCTTTCACAGGGGAGCTCAATGCACCTGAATGCAGCGATAACGCAAGGTGTGTCGACCAGAAGCTACATTTTCACTGTGCAACGCTACCACGTTCTTTATGGAGAGGGCCCATGTGGCTGCGGTATTACGAGCCCGCGGTGGATCACAATAGGTAGATTGGATTGATATCTCTATCATCACGGCCCGGTGATCCGGCACAATCGGTCTTGGCACTGAAGCTATGGTTATGAATTTGCGAGGATATTAATTACTTGCATATTTCGCAATCACCGTCGACCTCGAGCACCCATGTGCAGCAGCTAATGCAGCTTGAACTCGGTTGACAGGTTTTACGTGCAGGACACGAGCCACAGTGGAGTAGACTACGGGGGTATTTACGCCCAAAAATGTCGGAAATCGTGTCCAACTGTAATTGTCAGATGCTTGCAATGCATATTCATATATGCCCGAGTCTGGCCGCATCATCGTTTGTGGCTGCAGAATGGCATACCCAACTTCGCTCTTTCCCTATATAGCGCTCCTGCACGCGAGGCACCACAACACCGGATCGTTCCATGTCTATTATTGGCAGGGGAATAATCGCGCACCCTGAATCGGTAGTGCCCGGTGCCAGGATCACACTGGATTTTCTCAATTTCTCAGCCTGACTAAAACTTACAAGAGCAATCCCCCAAATACCTTCTAGCACAAAACCCCAAGCAGAACATACATTTGCCGTCGGCAACTCACACCCAAGTCTCTGAGTGCGCCTTCTGGTTTCGCATCCACATTTTTTCCTGTGAAACCCATCCTTGGCAGAGGCAGTGAAGGTCATCGCACCTGATTAAATCCGGTCATCGTTGTGTTACGGATTAGAAATTCTAGAGTAAAAGAGTAGATACAGGAAGCGTGTGGTGGCACTGCCCTCTAGCGTCCTTTATAACATTCCATATCTTTTGAACATGGAATCGAAGAAAAAGAAAATGGGGGTCCTTGGCAAGCTTTTTGGTTCGCTGTCGACAAATCTCGTTGAAACCCCAGCCTCCCCAGAACAGTCTCCCGTGGCCTCGTTACACAACTCACCAGCACATACCCCTGTCCGGTCCCTTTCCCCTACTTTGGAGTCCGACCATCTCAAAATGGCTTCTCCCAAACTGCCCCTGCCTTCGTCCATCAGCCTGGCAGTTTCCGAAACGCAAAATGGTCTCCATGTTTCTCCGCGACAACCAGATAAAGCACATACTAATCAGAACCGAGAAAATCATTCCCAACTGGAAAATCTCCACATGCCTATGCCTCACCATACATCTCAGACCAAATCCCCCGCAGTTTCTCGTGCATCATCTGTGGTGGGCAAGCGAAGTAACCCCTCCAGCAGTGCTGTTTCCAGGGCGTCGTCCGTAGCTGGGAAGAAAACAAAGCCGCTTTCACCAGTAGATGGAAAGCTCGACAAGGAAAAGGAGAAGGATAAAGATGCTCAAAAACTTAATGGTTCAGCCAGTGTTGCTACAAAGCCAAGATTCCGCATGCTTGAGAACGGCAACCACGAGCACAATTTGCGTTCGGCTAAACGTCAAGAGAAGCTTACGAATATGCTTAAAGATCTTCTAGGAGCTAAAAAGCTTCGAGACGAAGCCAAAAGTGCCGTTCCTGACATCTTGAACCTGGACCTTTCCTCGCAAGCCAACTCCCAGGATGGACGACAAAAGCCACCTACATTGTTTGCCGGTTTAGTGAGCCAAGTGAAGAACAACTCGCTGCCTTACCACGGACCAGCTATCGCTCCTTCTGAGGATTGTCGTTCTTTTGTGGAGAAGTATGGACGGTGCCAAGAAGTCATTGGAAGAGGCTCCTTTGGAGTGGTGAGGGTGTCACATAAACGAACAGATACCACAGAGGAGGTTTTGTATGCGGTGAAGGAATTCAAAAAACGTCCCAACGAACTGGAGAAAAAGTACAACAGGCGGTTGACGCTGGAATTCTGTATTTCACTGTCGTTGAAGCACATCAACATAATAGACACGCTTGACTTGCTCAAAGATGCCAAAGGTGAATACTGTGAGGTGATGGAGTTTTGTCTGGGAGGTGATTTGTTCACCCTCATCATTGCCCTGGGAAAGCTTGAATACGCTGAAGCCGACTGTTTTTTCAAACAACTTATACGAGGAGTGAACTACATGCATGAAATGGGGGTGAGCCATCGAGATTTAAAACCAGAAAACGTATTGTTGACTCAGAATGGAGTTATCAAGATTACGGATTTCGGTAATGGTGAATGTTTCAAAATGGCATGGGAACAAGATATTCAACTCAGTGAGGGTATATGTGGCCTGTCCCCATACATAGCTCCTGAGGAGTTCACGCAGCAGTCTTTTGATCCTCGTTGTGTGGATATATGGGCCTGTGGTGTGATTTACATGGCCATGCGAACCGGTAGGCAATTATGGCAGCTTGCTGATCCCAAGAAGGACAGTTTCTTCGAGGAATACTTGCTAAAGAGGAAAGACGCTACCGGATACGAGCCCATAGAATCGCTCAAAAGGGCACGCTGCCGTAACGTGATATACCTGATTCTTGATCCAAAACCTGAGCGTCGTATCACCGGCAAGCAGATTCTTAATAGTGAATGGGGACGAGAGATCAAGCTTTGTCAGGCCGCCGAGATTGTCTAGTTATTTATATAGGCCTAAAGCTCCGGCTCCAATGCCACGAGTCCCTTTGGGGCACCTTTGGGTATATCTTGTATGTAGGGTCCATCACTGCACCTGGTGCCTCGTCTCCAACGCGGTAAACAACGCGATGGTAAGACAGTTTCTCGTTTTCAATGGTTGAGTTATCCGATTACCAGCGTCAGGAAAAGCTTGGAGAAGGTATGTATGCGTAGCTGGTGGACAAAGGACCATATCTATTGCTGACAATTATGAAAATAATGGTCAGTGTGTGAATTTTTTCCGAATTGAGCATTTTGATGCGTACAATTATGACACTGAAGCGCCAAATATGGAACTATAAGCTTTCTCTATACTCCCTAGTGGTTGCCCTAGACACACTGGGCACTCTACCGACACCTTGGGGAGAAAATCCAAGACGGTTTATGAAAGATTAAAAAAATTCTATGCCTTAAATCGTTTTTTCTTTAAATGATACTAATGCAGGTACCTATGGAGTGGTATACAAGGCTATTGATACAAAGCACAACAACAGACCAGTGGCGCTCAAGAAGATCCGTCTCGAGTCCGAAGATGAAGGTGTTCCGCTGACAGCAATCCGGGAGATATCTCTCCTCAAGGAAATGCGGGACGAAAATATCGTTCGTCTTTACGATATCATTCACTCAGATTCACACAAACTCTACCTTGTGTTCGAGTTTCTCGATCTTGATCTTAAAAAGTATATGGAGCTGATTCCCCAGGGGGTGGGATTGGGTCTCGATATGGTGAAGCTGTTTATGCACCAGCTCCTCAAGGGCATAAAGCACTGTCATGCGCATAGAGTGTTGCATCGTGACTTGAAGCCGCAAAACCTTCTTATTGACAAGGAGGGTAATCTCAAGTTGGCGGACTTTGGTTTGGCACGAGCATTTGGTGTACCGCTTCGTGCTTATACTCACGAGGTGGTAACTTTGTGGTACCGAGCTCCGGAAATCTTGCTTGGAGGTAAGCAGTATTCCACGGGCGTTGATATGTGGTCGGTGGGATGTATCTTTGCTGAAATGTGCAACCGGAAACCGTTATTTCCTGGAGACTCCGAGATCGATGAGATCTTTCGCATATTCCGAGTGTTGGGAACGCCAACCGAAGAAACTTGGCCCGACGTGTCGTACCTTCCCGACTTCAAGCCCACTTTTCCGAAGTGGCAGCGGAAGGAATTGGCCGAGTTTGTCCCTAGTCTAGACCAGGATGGAATCGATTTGTTATCACAAATGTTGGTTTACGATCCATCTGGACGCATCAGCGCCAAGCGGGCTTTGGTGCATCCTTACTTCCTGGATGAGTCACTGGACAATCACCCACGGTCGGTGAACATGGGTTAGGGATTTTTCGGTTTATATAGTAATGCAACGTAAAAAGCAATGAGTACAAGGACACACGTCGTAGTGTACGAAAGGCGCATTTCTGGGGATTTTCGAGGCTTTGTCCCTAGCAAATTGACGAATTCGTCGCTGTAAATTGGAGTGCATGGGTGTGGACTTGCAGCCATCCACAGTTTTGTTTCGACCAAATCTTTCGGGCGGTTAAAGTGGGAGGTAATATCTAGTAGTTTGGCACCTCTTCTCGCCAATAAGGTATAGCTTGTATCCAATCGCTTCAAAGTATTACTTTGTACGGTTGCTCTTGAACCAATGGCCTGGATCGATGCTGAAAAAGTATCGAATTTGACTTGAATTGCTCCATGTACTTCTTCGATGTCTTCCAATATCTTGGAAAGCTTGAATCTCTCGGTGGGGAGTGAGTTAGAACATAGCGTAGTTGCAACACTTGGATACGACTCCAATGACAAGTCCGAAACTGAAGAAGCTTCGGAACAAATACTGGCCGCTGAAGCAGCATCTTCAAAAGCCGGAGGAGGACGAAGCGTTTCAACAGAGTCCATGAGACTGCCAATTGCTCAAGGTTTTTGCACTTTCGTTCTACGTTTCGTATATGCGTACCAAAGAACCAGATGACTATGGTTCCATGTTTGCAATTTGGTGGTCGCACTAAGCATCCCAATTGGGAAAAGTAATTGCAAACAAACATCACCCTGACAGGACTTTGCACCCGCACACCGGCACCTCCATTTTCGCGCTGCGAAATTTCACAAACGACAATGAGCGACAGTCACTACGGCGAACCTGCAGGCTCGGGCTACGGCAGCTACGGAAGCCGTGGGTACTACAGAGGCCACGGACGCGGGTCGTCCAGGGGAAGGGGCCGTGGACAAGCATACGATAGCTACCAAGGTGCCGGATACCGCAGTTACGACGGGCGAAGCGACAACTACACCTCGGAAAGAAACTATAGTGGCGAAGGTTATGGCGACGGCGGGCGGTACGGGAGCAACGAAAGGTACTACGGGAGTGCGGACAATTCTTTCGGAGGCGACGGACACCACGTAGAACGCCGGTATGCACCAGAAGAACGATATTCGAATGGCAGAGAAGGCAGTCGTGAATTCCGAGATCGAGGAGAACGTGGCGACAGAGGCGATCGCTACGATGAACGATATGGGCCCAGTGACCGCGGGCGTGGCTTCAGAGGCCGTCCAGGCGGAAGACATGGCCAATTCCATCCTCGTGCTAATCATGGCAGACCCGAAGATTCTGCTCCCCGTTCAGAACGAAACCCAAGGAGTCCATCCACCAACTACGGGGCACCAGGCACACACATATCATCTGCACATGCGTCTCCGCACGTATCCGGGGTGACCCCTACCACAGAATACAAAAACCCATGGATCTCAATATTGCATATTAAAGATGAGCCCACCAGAAAGAAGCTTGAAGAGAGATATAATGACCTCGGCCAGGTGGACCGAGAACTTGCGTCTGCTCTGAGAGAATGCTGGCAGCTCCAGCGTGCGTTGCAAACGCTCGAGCACCACGCTGCTCGCGAGGCGTTGCAGGTTCAGCAGACAAGCGAGAAGCTCGACGATCTCAACTACCTTTAGGCCAGAGAAACGTGCGAGATCACTCTGAAAGTTGCCTAATGGAATGCCGTGCAATAGCTATATCGTGAAGTGACTTTGGAGTGAGTGGCTATTCTGTGAGGCCATTTATTGGTCATTCATACTATGGCTACGCAAGAGACAAAGAAGATGCTTGTGTCCAGATCACGAAAATCCCGCACTGAACATTTCAGTATAATGTTGCAACGTCGCTTGTACTCGAGTGCTCTGTTGGTGCTGTGCTTGAGGACCCTTCGATATTCTCAATGGAGTTGGAATTTCAGGACGTAAATCCACGCGATTGCCGAGCCCAATCTCCAGACTACGGGAAAGCTACATACTTCGATGCATAGTAATCCATTAATAATAGTGTATTACGAAGTAATCCATGAAAAGTAATCCGTTACATATTATGCGACGTAAGTTTCGCGAACTACCCGAAGCCTAAGCGACCGCGAGCAACCTCTTACCCATTGACATGCTTCGCATTATCGATTCCATCAGCGACAATTGTGCCGTCAGGACTGCTCTTTATGGTGCTCTTCTCTTGGGTGTCTACAAACTCACAACGTTTACTCTTAGCTTGGTCTCGTTGGTCTTGGATTTATGGGTACTTCCACCAGTGAATTTTGCCAAGTATGGTGCTAAAAAGGGCAAATGGGCGGTGGTCACCGGGGCTTCCGACGGTATTGGAAAGGAGTTCGCCACTCAGTTGGCCGCCAAGGGCTTGAATGTGGTGTTGGTTTCGAGAACTGAATCGAAATTGGTTGCTCTTGCCGAAGAAATCGAGGCTAAATACAACGTCAGTACCAAGGTTCTTGCCTTTGACGTATCGTTGGACGCTCAGTCCAGCTATGAGAGTTTGGCAGCTACCATCGCTGACCTTCCCGTGACGGTCCTTGTCAACAACGTGGGACAATCTCATTCCATTCCTGTTCCTTTCCTTGAGACAGACGAAAAGGAATTGCGCAACATTATCACCATCAACAATACTGCGACGTTGAAGATTACTCAGGTGGTTGCTCCAAAGATTGTGCACACCGTGGCTGGCGAAAAGAAGAAAACCAAAGGGCTCATTTTGACTATGGGCTCATTCGGCGGCTTGTTACCCACGCCGTACTTGGCTACCTATTCTGGTTCCAAGGCGTTTTTGCAGTCGTGGTCCAACGCGTTGAGTGGAGAATTGCAGCCTGAAGGTGTGGATGTGGAGTTGGTAATTTCTTACTTGGTTACCTCTGCAATGTCGAAGATTAGACGTGCTTCTGCCTCGATCCCCAACCCAAGGGCATTTGTCCAATCTGTCTTGCGCAACGTCGGGCGCCGTGTGGGTGCCCAGGAACGTTTCGGAACCTCCACCCCTTACTGGGCCCATGCTTTCATGCATTTTGGCATTGTGAACTCCGTTGGTGTCTACTCCAAAATTGCAAACTCGTTGAACTTGGGAATGCACAAGAGTATTCGTAGCCGTGCCTTGAAAAAGGCTGCGAGACAGAAGAAGGAATAGATTTACTGTTGAGAGGATCGTTTACTTCAATGAAAAGAGTATACTGAATAGTTGTCATATATTCGAATAGCTCGTAAAACAATAGAACACAGGCCTCAGACCTACTTGGTACCCAACTGCTTGCGGAGACGGGCAAACTCTTCATCCTCTACCTCTTCCATAGTTGGCAGATGGCGGTGGTTCTGCGCAGGAGCAGAATCTGAAGTTATTGATGCAGTTCTCGACTCAGTCAGATAATCTGAACTTTCTCCCTCGCTAGGAGTTTCCGCCTCCGATTCTGATTTTGTTTCATGTTCGACTCTGGAAGTTTTTCTCTTTTCCGCCCGATGTCTGTGTTTCGACTTCATGTGGTGACGATGACGACGCTCTGATTTTGGCCGAACAATGCTCTTTGGGACATGTAAAGTCAATATATTATGCTTTTTGTTCAATTCCCACTCGATCAGTTCCAAATCAATTGCAGTGACATCAATCTCGTAACGACGTAAAAAGTGATCGTGATTAGAAAATACCTTTAAGAATGCAGTTCCGTTGCGATCCCGCACAACAGTCACCTCATAGTCCTCGAAGCCTCCGTAAGGTTTGTGGATTTGTAATTGAAACTCGCCATCCGAATCAAATTCTCGAGTATATATTTGTCTTGGTTGGTGGAACAATTCGAACTGTCGCCTATGAAGACGCTCCACGGGAGAAAGATTGAAGAGGCCATGTAATGGCGAGCATCTGCGATTACCGTAATATGAAAGCATGTTACCTGAAAAAGAAAGGTCAGGGCACTGTTCATTAAATAGAAATATGTATTCTTCTAGAAGGCTCCACCGTTATTCTAGAAATTTCGCAGCCATTGATAAGCGATGAGAATAATTTTCATTTCGATGATTTTGGTGGAGTGACGCTTTTAGGAGTTCGTGGAGGGTTCAGCAAGTGTCTTGAGTGATGTTTTGCCTGGTGCGTCCCCGTTTAGAAGTCATTTGAAGGTTCTTCATGTCTATGGCCCTCGAGTTGTCACGTGTTTTATCACGTGCGTGGAACCTTCTAGAAAATCATGCGGTGGATTCTTGCGCTATAAAGTTAAAAAATGATCCTTCTCCTCTAATTTACATGCCCAAGGATACGAAATTATACGACTTGCTAGGCGTTCTGCCCTCAGCTTCTGAGACAGAAATCAAGAAGGGCTACCGTAAGGCTGCCCTCAAATATCATCCTGATAAACCTACGGGTGATACCGAAAAGTTTAAAGAAATTTCAGAGGCTTTCGACATCTTGTCCAATGCCGATAAAAGACAAGTTTACGATGATTACGGCTTAGAGGCCGCCAGAGGTAACGCTCCCGCTGGCAACCCATTCGAAGGTGCAGGTGGTGCTGGAATGGGTGGCATGGGAGGTATGGGTGGAGGACACCCATTCAGTGGGTTCAGCAGCGGTGGCCGGGGAGGATTCTCTCAAGCTGATGCATTCAACATTTTCTCTCAAATGGGTGGCTTCGGCATGGGAGGAGACGACGGCTTT
The DNA here is from genome assembly GCA_003676015.1 of Meyerozyma sp. JA9. NCBI lineage: Eukaryota > Fungi > Ascomycota > Pichiomycetes > Serinales > Debaryomycetaceae > Meyerozyma > Meyerozyma sp. JA9. Next base: position 403,222 of record NSDU01000002.1, on the reverse strand, counting down.
GCCAGTTTCGGAGGAGGAAGTGGAGGTTTCGACGGTATGCCTGGTGGATTCGGAGGCGGATTCGGAGGAGGAAGTCGGAGAGCTGCCCGTCCCGAGCCAGACACCGTCACTATGACTATGCCCGTATCATTGGAAGACCTTTACAATGGTGCCACCAAGAAAATGAAGTTGTCCAGAAAGGGAATGGATGGAAGCAAGGAAAGTAAAGTTCTTGAAATTAATATCAAACCCGGGTGGAAAGCAGGAACAAAACTCAATTTCGCCAACGAGGGTGACTACCAGCCGGAATGTCACGCCCGTCAAACCATCCAATTTGTGTTGGAAGAAAAGCCCCATCCTCTCTTGAAGCGTGATAACAACGACTTGATCATGACTGTACCACTTACATTCAAAGAATCATTATGCGGTTTCTCCAAAGAAGTCAACACCATCGACGGCCGCAAGATCCCATTGTCCAGACTGAGCCCAGTTCAGCCTGGAAGCACCGCTCGTTACCCTGGACTTGGTATGCCCATCAGTAAGCTGCCAGGTTCCCGTGGTGACTTGATCATCACCTACAAGATTGATTATCCAATTAGTTTGACTCCAGAGCAAAAACAAGCAATCAACCAGTACTTCTAATCATAAATGCAGGCATGATGATACATAGACATAGAATATTTACATATAACCCTCAATCAACCATATTCTCGAAATACTGTAGACCTCGCAATCAGCCATATAGTACGCTGTAGGCCCTCGCAATCGATTGTCCTGCAGACACCGCGAGATATGTGCACGGATTCTTCTTCTCACCAACCACCTAATGTCTGTTATTCTTGCATCCGCTGGTTACGACCATACTATCAGGTTCTGGGACGCCCTTACTGGAGTATGCTCTCGTACCATCCAACACACGGACTCTCAGGTCAACAGGTTGGAGATTACCAGTGATAAAAAGTACTTGGCGGCCGCTGGAAATCTTTACGTCCGCCTCTATGATATACGCCAAACGGGGTCTGCCGGCGGCTCTGTGGTGGGCAATTCCAGCACAAGCAACCAAGCTAATAATTCCAATCCCGTTTTGACATTTGAAGGACACACAGGCAACGTGACATCTTTGGCATTTCAGATTGAAAATAAGTGGATGGTTTCGTCTCTGGAAGATGGAATGGTCAAGGTGTGGGATGTCCGCTCACCGTCTGTACAGAGAAACTATAAGCACCATAGCCCTGTAAATGAAGTTGTTATACACCCGAACCAAGGAGAATTGATCAGTTGTGATCAAGACGGAAATATTAGAGTTTGGGATCTTGGGGAAAACCAATGCACTCACCACCTAATTCCCGAGGATGATGTGCCCATAAACTCCCTCTCGGTGGGAAGTGACGGATCTATGCTTGTGGCTGGTAACAACAAGGGTAACTGTTACGTGTGGAAGCTCCTGAGCCAACGAGATGTCACGTCGTTGACTCCAGTAACGAAATTTCGTTCCCATCTGAAATACATTACAAGGGTCGTTCTTTCGACAGATATGAAACACTTGGCGACTTGTTCAGCCGATCACACGGCGAGAATATGGTCAACTGAACAGAATTTCAACTTAGAGACTACTCTTCAAGGCCATCAACGATGGGTGTGGGACTGTGCTTTCAGTGCTGACAGTGCATATTTGGTGACGGCATGCTCCGACCACTACGTCCGCTTATGGGACTTATCCAACAGCGAGACGGTACGTCAATACAATGGCCACCATAAAGGTGCCGTGTGCGTTGCACTCAACGACGTTTAGTCAAATTGCTTTATTACATACCAAAGCTATCTACCTCATTCAACTCCACGAAGACCGGGTGATTGTTACGATCAGCGAATTGCAACCAGAAGTTTCCTTTCTTGTACTTCAATGGCAAGTTCGTAATCTCAAAGAGCTTCTTCAAATGTGGTACGAACATACTCATATTCAAATGATTACCACGGCTGAATTCCTTGAGCTTGAATCGGGAAGCACCCAGACGAATAGACTCCACGATGACTTCTTGTCTTTTGCTCATTGCAGGCGATAAAGCGACCCCGCGGTCTTGGTGGATAGCCACCAATTGCAAACAGAAGAACAAGGAGCACGCGGCAATGCATTGCCTAAGATCGGACGCGAGGATTCGTTTATCCACAAAAGGTTTCGTTGATTCTGCTTTGTCCGAAATTTTACCGTTGTCTGTCTGCTTGACGGTCACCGTGATTCCTTTCGAAATGGTACCCAAGTAGTTATACAAGTCTGTTCCCAAGTCTCGAAAATGGCTCACTTGCGAGATCCTAAATTGTGAAAGGTCGGTTGCCAAACCAGCAAAACACTTTTGTACCTTAGCAACCATAGATTCATGGTGTCGCAACTTGTGTTCGATTTCTGTCATTAGGGTATAAATTGGGTAACAGTAAATGGGGCATATCTCAGTTCGGATAAGGGCTTGCATCATTTCGTATAGCTTGATGACTTCTCTTTTGTTGGCCTTGAGCTCGTGTGGAGTAGCTAGATCATCAACAACGTCGATAGTGGGAGTGGGCAATAAGGATGCCTTCAAGAATTCATTGATTGCAGGGCCAAGCTCGATGTTATCAGGGATATTTTCCCTGTGGACATTGTACAAAAGATACCCCAAAAGTAACTTGTGCAATGTCCATACTCGCTCGACTTGTTTCAAAGCAACTGTCTGACTGCAACTACTGCAGACACATGGTGTCTTGTTTGTTGCAGTGATTGCTTGATACATATTTTCTCTTCCAAATTTGAAAAATGAATCCAAGGCAATGTTGAACATCATAATACCACAGTTGGGACAATTGTAAGACAAGAAAAAGTTTTTCTTGTTCCGACAGATCAAGCATTTACAGGTGAAATAAAACCTGCTTTCAAGTGACCGTCGTCTAACTTCGGTAGGGTAGCCGTTAAAGCAATAGCTCGTGAATACTTCTGATCCAGCTTTGATGGGTGAAGTCGCTACAAAACTAATTTCATTCAAGCTAATGGGGATGGAGTAAAGATTGGGAACACATGAATGGTTAATAAGCGAGAAGGTGGGATCAAAAGCCATTCCGACTTGTTCGAAATTCTCATTCATCATAGTGGAGGAATTGATTGCTGCCAAACATAAAATCTTCAACACTGTTTGCTGTGAAGTTTTAATCTTTTCTGGCAATAAAGGTGCAATCTTTTCACTAAGACGTACCAATGTTGCATTCTTCTCTACCTCTTCACGGTGTGTGGTCAATCGCTCCAAGTTCTTTCGGTAAGTAGGATTGGAGTACAACGTGCATAAGCGAAGAGCTAAACGTACAAACTCTTGGTATCCAAATGTCGCTTTCAATTGCTCAAACACTGGACATTCACACTGGTGCACTTTTTCCCAACTGAGGTCAAAACAGCTCTTGTTGCAATAAGTATACAATTTGCAACCGCTGCAAGCAAATCGTGACTTGTGTGCGGGAAGACGTCGGTTACAGTGTTGGCAAACAGTCTTGCAACTGTCGGTTGAAGATTCCAGTGGCTCTGACTGGTAAATGGTAATAGCAGTCTTGATCTTCAACACTTCGCATCCAGGCTGCGAAGCCTCATCGGTTGTACTAACACCACGCTTTGCTGGACCTTCTTGTGGATTCATCACAGATACTCTTGAGTCGGCGAGAGAGGGCGCTTTTATACTTTCTGGTTCATCTTGTGTCATTTTGATATGCTATATGTTGTATGTATATGTTCGGCTGCTTATGTGGTCTTTTTGTGAGGCTGTCACAAATGCGATCCGCTGCCCGTTTTGCAGCCGAACAGAATGCTAAATATAAACTTCCACCATATTCGATAAGGTTTATTGCAAGACACTGTCGTGCAAGATATCTTGTACGTTGTAGAACATCTCTTCAAAATTCTGGTCTCTCTCGGTTCCAAAAGACCGATCTAAAAGATCAACGGTCTGAACATTTTCTGATGCATTAGACTCATACCTTTCGGTGTCCTCGTTGTCATCGTTGTCAACGTTCGTCTCTTCAGCAAAAGATGGTTTCAAGGTAGCTGATGACCCCAACTCATTGCGAAAGTATCCCCCAAGCTCTAGACAAAAGTTCATGAACTCGTCAATCCAGCAAATGACAGCATACCAAGCTTCCTTCGCAACACCTCCATTCAGGCCAATTTCTATAAGGCAAGCAGTCAATAAGCTGCCTGCCGTTACAAGATAGAGCCTTGGGTTGGGGCCAGGAAACCGTGCTGGAAGCTCCGAGACGAGCGCTGCGCAATCACCAACAACATCCGAAGAATTGGACAAAATATGCTGCACTTCATCAACTAAAACATGAGACAAGAAGTCGGTTCTATCTTGGCACGGAACAAGATGCTCAACCATATCAGGAATGCTGACATTGAGCCAGCTCTCGAGCATTGCACGCCGAGCTTCTTGGTTCTTAAGGTATCTTGACGCAATGTCTCTGCTCTGTATAACAGCTATCATGCGGGTCAAAAGCGAAACAAATTTCAGTGCAGATTTGATCTTGCAATCAACAAACTCCTTGTGCATTTTGTTACGCAATGAGTCTGCGAGATGCTTTAGTAGATTTTCAGCAACCTCTTTAAGTCTTTGTAATACCATTGGAGGGGCCAGTTGAAGGTACACTCTAGTCAACATTTTTGCCATCTTATTGTAGACTAAAGTATCACATTTGTGGATCCATGGAACAACGCTTTCACTGCTGTATAATGTCTTAACAGGGGCAGTTAAAATGGTGTTGAGAGCGGAAAACGACAGAAACAATCTTTTTGTGTGTAGATACCTCATACACTCTAATACCGTGGTACAATGAATAGTGTAGAGCGCATATAGGGTGTCTGCAATGTCACTATCAGTATCTGGTGGAAGATAAGGGTATATCGATGGCAAGGTGACGGGCGTAGACATATCCTCAGCTTCGAGTAACTGATCTACTTGATGGAAAACGTCTGGTACGTAACACAATTCAAGAATGTCAAGCAGTTCTGCAGCAGCAGAAACTAGTGAAGTTGGGGTACGAGCTTGGGCCACGTCAAGTCCTTCAGCGGGGCTGTTCATCGAGTATGCAGAATTTGGAGAATCTGGAGGAGAGAGCTGAGCTGAAGGTGAGATCCTGTGAGATTCCTCAGGATCCTCAATCAAGCGAATTCCATTATAGTGATATTTTGATCTACCACGGACTCCCAATCGACGGATCCTTAAACCCGGGAACATCAACTTGACCAACTTTCCCATATTAGTCGGAGTGATAGGCACCAAGCCGAAGTTGGCGCAAGATTGAACGTATCTAGCGTACACACGGTTACGTGGAACCACGGCAGTGGAAGATACCTCACATACTCCAAGAAGCCATGCGGTAGCAAATATGTCGCGATGCTTGTCTCTTAAGGTGATTGAATGCAGATTTTTTGAGGACTCCGAGTCGTCGTTGTCGATCAATTTAACTCGGGCTGCCAACTCCGCTAGTGGTAGCTTAGCGGCTTCCGACGCAAGTCTCTTGAGCTCGAGCTCTGAGCTAAAAAGCACTGGGCCGCTCAAGCCTTGAGTCGGATGGACAGGAATCTCAGAAGGCGGAGGGCCCATTTGCTGCGGCGGGGCATAGTTACCAGTTTTCAGTGGACTTCTGCTATGTCCCATGCGTTGAATATGTTCTGGAGAATGGGAGCCTGCTTGAGACTCCATTTCTCCGTGCAATGTTTGGCCTCCATACATTCCAGGGTTCACTTGAGAAATCGGGCCTTGGTAATTACGGCCAATAGAAGCATGGGAATGCGATCCCCCGTCTGTAACTTGTACACCATGAGGTGCCTGGGGTCCGTTATACTCCTGGTAATGAAGAGTGCTGTTTCTGGCCTGTTCCATATTGTACGGAAACTCAAATTGCATCGGATAGCCCATCATGTTCTCTGCACCCACATAATGAGGAGGGACATGCATCGGATGAGACGAAGGATTTGAGGAAGGATGGATTTCGCTGGGCTCCTGCTTTATGCCAATTGGTAGACCCTGGCCATCCTTATGGGGAATTGTGGCGCCCTGAGGAGCATCAATGAGTTCTTGAGCGTCCGGTGGAAGATAATATTTGTCGAAGTTCTCTCCCATTAATCACACTTTGAGTCTGAACGGGCCTCGCTTTCTTTCTGTGAACAAGGTATAGAAAAGAGCAAATCCAAAGATACAGAACTATCCGGCAGTTTCTCAAAAATACCAAATATGAACCCAGAAATGAGCTGACCCCTATTGTGTGGAAGGTCTTCTGCTGTGGAACCGTACTCAGCCTGCACAAAAAAAAGTTTGATCCAAGCCGCAACAAAACAGCTCGGCCTTCCTGTATATACAGTGGACTCAAGAGGCCTGTACATGGGGCCAATTTTTTTTGGCTCATCGCATCCATCTTCGTTCTACGAAATACAATGGTTGTACTTAATTCTAATCCAGAGATCCTCTTGCGCAAGCGTAAAGATCGTGATAGAAAGCGTCTTGAAAAGCAGGAACAGGCAATTCAAAAGCAACTTCAACAAAAGAAGAAAAATGCTAGAAAACTCAAAAAGTTTGTAAGAGTGGAGACGCTCATCTCGAACTATAAATCCAATGAGCTTGAAAAGAAGAGAATACAGCATATAACCAAGCACCAACAGCGTGAACAAGAAAATTCGGAAGAGGATGATGGTTCTGAGAACCTTCTTTTCGTCATTAGAGTCCCCGATCATGTAAAAGGTTTATCCATCCCCAGAAAGGCAAAAACTGTGTTGCGTTTATTACGGTTGGATGTACCTAATACTGGTGTTTTCGTTAAAGAAAATTCCGCCACTGCTCCATTGTTGAAGTTGATTCTGCCCTACATCGTTGCAGGAAGTCCTTCATTATCATCGGTGCGTCAATTGTTTCAAAAAAGAGCATGTATTTCGGTGATTGATGAGGAAACCGAGAAGCCTAAAGTGGTGAAGTTGGATAACAACGTTGCAGTGGAGGAGAAGTTTGGAGATGACTTGGGCCTCATTTGCATCGAGGACTTAATTCACGAGATCGTCACTTTAGGTGACAACTTCAAACCTGTGACATTCTGGCTTAGACCATTCAAACTCAATGCCCCTGTCAGTGGCTGGGGTCCCCAAGCGAAGCTTGCTAAGTTGCAATATGAACAAGATAACCAACGCAAAGTCAGTTTAGCCGGCAATGCAACACTCCCCCTCATTGACATTGACAAGTTTATTGAGGAGCAGAACTAGAAAGGGATATATAATGCATGTACACTATTAGCACTAATAATTGTAGCTCCATACACATCAATCAAAGGTAGGAAGTTGCAGCCAGCTCTTAGTGTCGTGCGATCTTCAATTTGAAATTTCGAATTAGCACTTCTATCGCTTCCAGTTGACGAAACGCGGGACAGATTTTATTTCTGGTTGCGAAACTGAAATTTTCGCACCAAAATGTTGCGATAAGTGGGACAAAAATATCTCCCACTTTTCTATATGCAGAACCTTGGCCATCTGCTTCAGTCGCTGCGACGCGTAGAGTTCAAAGCGTACTATCTTTAATGGGCAAGATTACATATCATGCATTCAATCAGCTAAGTGCAGAGAGTGGTCACACATATAAACTAATACAGCTACCTCCTGATGTCCTTAGTCATATAGAAAATGGTTCGGAGCCGTTACAACTCAAATCATCTCCTGGTGAACTGACCGACTTGACACTTTGCACGAACGACAAGTCATGGAGGATAAGACAGATGAACCACTCTAATAGTGTATTTCTTCTCAATGACCTCAATATCAATCACATGGGCCAAAAGATCCAGCATGACAGTAACAAAGAAAATGAACCTGGTAAGACAATCGAAACACTGAATATGTTGATGGGGTTCGCAAGCAACTCCTTTGAATACGAACTTACACCTACTCCTGGCAACATCAATGCAGAAAGGTTACCGATTTATAATGGCACTGGATTCAAACCCACGGGATATAGCGAGAAAGATCTCTTGTTAGATTCTCCAGTATCAAATAATCAGTTTTTCAAATTATGGTATGATCTATGCGGTTGTGAAGTACAGGGAAGTGCCGTTATACTATCTCGTGATTTCGTTACTTATTTCTTGTCTGTGCTTATTCCTGTCATAATTAGCATTGATGGAGCATATTCTAGTGAGGAATACAACCTAGAAGTAAAGCAAATACTGGTACTTATGGCAAAGGAAAATGAGTTGTACACCCCACAAATATGCTGGAGCATCCTTCATAAGTTTGGCGAAGTGGACGAGAATGTTGGTAAGTTTAAACTCAAGAACATTGTTATCACACGATGGTTTGGCATTCAAGCTTTATCACGTCAAGCTCTGGCGATGGACTGCAAGCAGTTCCTCCTTCTATGGAAAGGTAGTCTTCCTCATTTTTACAACGTGCCCTTGGATTTAGAACAACTCAAGGGGTATTATTTTAAACCGACAAGCACTCTGATCCAGTACTTGGATCCCAACTCCCTCTCTCAAGTTAACGCTGGATCGAGAATAAAGGAGCTTTTCCTGGTGTCCAAAGAATGGGACCTTGGTGATTTTGTTCCATTCATACAAGAATTCATACCTACTGGCAAGAAGCCAGACAGCATCATCTTGAAATACGCAAAGAAGAAACGAATGGGCACAAATCGCTTCGTCGTCTGTCCCCGGTAAGGACTGTTGCAGCCATTTGTACATCCATACACCCGTAGTGCGAAAGATTTCGCCGGATGCGCACTCGGACTCACAATGGATGGCCAAAGCTTTTTGGTATCCCTCATCGTATGTACACAGGGTGGCTGATGCGTTCTTTCGCTGTCAATTAGGGTGGGCAACTAACTCAGAGCGGGGGGTGCGCCGGTACCGCGACGGATTTGGCATTTTTTCCAATTGACACATTAAAAACACGCTTGCAAGCCAAAGGTGGATTTTTCGTCAATGGGGGCTGGCACGGGATCTATCGAGGATTGGGATCGTGTGTTGTGGCGTCTGCCCCTTCGGCTGCCTTGTTCTTCGTTACCTATGATACAATGAAAGCATACACAAAAGACAAGCTTCCTCTGGCATCGATCAGTCATATGGTCCTGGCCTCAATGGGTGAGATCGCAGCTTGCTTGGTGAGGGTTCCTGCTGAAGTGATCAAGCAGAGGACTCAAGCGGGTATTCTCGGCGCTGGGAATGTATCGACTTCTTGGTCGAATTTACTTTACTTGTTACAGAACCAATCAGGCGAAGGAGTACTTCGAGGTCTATACAGAGGATGGAATACAACTATACTTCGGGAAATCCCCTTTACCATGATTCAGTTTCCGTTGTATGAATACCTCAAGAAACTATGGGGTAGTCATGAGCAAGTGGAGCAATTATCACTTCTCAAAGGAGCCATATGTGGCTCCGTCGCAGGAGGTGTTGCTGCCGCGTTAACGACACCTCTTGATGTGATCAAGACAAGAATAATGTTAAGCCACGAGAGAGTGTCCTTGCTGCATTTGATAACGACAATGATCAGGCACGAGGGATACCGTGTATTCTTGAACGGGGTCGGACCCCGGACTTGTTGGATTAGTGCAGGCGGGGCAATTTTTCTTGGATGTTACGAGTTGTGCCTGAGCCAGCTCTCGTCGATGTCGCCAGTCATGAAACAGTAGAATGTATTATATAGAAGTATAGAAGGGCATGCACATAGTTTTATATCGAGTCGGTCTTGAATACCCAGAGCGGAGATCTCGGCCCGATCCACGGTGCCAGATTTGTCATTTGCCATCGAATCCTGCATGTGGATCTGCCAAAACCTTGAATTTCTCCTCACTTTCAACTTGTTGATCTTTAAGATAATGGCCGGTCCTCTTATTCGCTCTTTGCGAGCCCAAGGAAGATCAAGCTTGCTTGCCTTGTCGGCAGCATCATGCCAGCGCCTTACTCTCAGGGGTCTTGCGACTATGGATGGTGAGTTACACCACAAGACCCAGATTGAAACATCTAGTGTCCAGCCTCCCGAAGGTCTGAGTATCTCTTTGAAGAACGCCACTCGTGATGACTCTTTGTACGGAACCAGACCAATCTACTTAGATGTTCAGGCTACTACCCCAACTGATCCAAGAGTGCTTGACAAGATGTTACAGTTTTACACTGGATTGTACGGAAACCCGCACTCCTCTACGCATGCCTATGGTTGGGAAACCGAGAAGGAGGTGGAGATCGCTCGTGGTCACATTGCGAACGTGATTAATGCGGATGCAAAGGAAATCATTTTCACTTCGGGTGCCACCGAGTCCAACAACATGGCCATCAAGGGTGTTCCTCGTTTCTATAGCAAGGCGAAAAAACACATAATCACTACCCAAACCGAGCATAAGTGTGTGTTGGACTCTGCCAGACACATGCAAGATGAGGGATTTGATGTCACGTACTTGCCTGTGAACCAAGAAGGTTTAATATCCTTGGATGACTTGAAGAACGCCATTCGTAAGGATACCGTTTTGGTTTCGGTAATGGCTGTCAATAACGAGATTGGTGTCATTCAACCTTTGAAAGAAATCGGCAAAATCTGTAGGGAGAACAAAGTCTTCTTCCACACCGATGCTGCACAAGCCTTCGGTAAAGTACCTATTGACGTGAACGAGATGAACATTGACTTGTTGTCCATTTCCTCCCACAAGATTTATGGTCCGAAAGGAATCGGAGCATGCTATGTGAGAAGACGTCCCAGAGTTAGAATGATCCCTATCATCACTGGTGGTGGACAAGAAAGAGGGTTGAGATCCGGAACCTTGGCTCCCCCATTGGTGGCAGGGTTTGGTGAAGCCGCCAGACTTATCAAAGAAGAGATGGATGTAAGTATTTTTGTTTTCCAGTTTGTGCTTTGGACCACATGTCAGGATGAAATTTCTAGTGAGATCGCGTGATATTTTGGTTGCGACAATGACTCTCTTGTCCTGTTCGCAGTAACCATAACACGCATGATCGAATTTATTATGCAAGGATCTGAATCGTGGTGCAAAGCTTTTCTCTAGAACTCTACTAACTTCAGTATGACCAAGCTTGGATTCATAAACTTTCGAAAAAATTGAAAGATGGCTTGTTATCCATTCCAGAGACACAGTACAATGGATGTTTAAGTAACCCTGAGAACCAGTATGATGGCTGTGTCAATGTTTCTTTCGCTTATGTGGAGGGTGAGTCTTTATTGATGGCCTTAAAAGACATTGCTTTGTCTTCTGGCTCCGCTTGTACCTCAGCATCATTGGAACCTTCATATGTTCTTCATGCCCTCGGAGCAGATGACGCCTTGGCTCACTCCTCGATCAGATTTGGCCTTGGAAGGTTCACCACTGAAGCTGAAGTTGACTATGTGATCAATGCAATCCAGCTGAGAGTCGAATTCTTGAGAAAGATGTCTCCATTATGGGAGATGGTTCAAGACGGAATTGATCTCAACACCATCGAATGGAGCGGTCACTAAACCTCGAAATCTATTATGTGTTCGATTGTTTCTCATGCAAGATTTACGTCTGGTTACTTACGTTTCGAAATTATGCAATGTATATATCTCGTTGTATCTGTAGTCTCCGTGCAATGATGATTCTAATTGTTGAGTTGTTGCTTGGCATATTTATTTATTATCAATACAACATCATGCAAGCTTTTTGAGCACTTCCGCAAAATTATAGCTGCTTTCACCACATACCTAGCACCTCAACTTTTGCAACCCGTCGTAGCTCCAGTTGTCAGTGACATCCACAACACCCAGTCAAAACTCTTCCGGTATTCCTATATGTAGTCGCGTGCGCCGGTAGCGGCGTGCGATACCGGCGAGTTTCGTGAACAGATCTCGATCAAAACCTATCGTCATCCATAGTTTATACAACGTCACTGTCAAAGGAAAAAACACAAATGTCACCTGTTACTAAGACTATCACCATCTTACCTGGAGACCATGTTGGTACAGAGGTTTGTAAAGAAGCGATTAAGGTATTAGATGCGATTCAAAATTCTACTCCACATCAGCAAGTGAAGTTTGAGTACAAACATCACTTGATTGGGGGTGCCGCAATTGATGCTACTGGTGTCCCATTGCCGGACGATTCACTTGAGGCAGCAAAACTGTCGGATGCTGTGTTGTTGGGTGCCGTGGGTGGTCCAAAATGGGGAACCGGTCAAGTAAGACCAGAACAAGGTTTATTGAAAATCCGTAAGGAATTGAACTTGTACGCCAACTTAAGACCCTGCAACTTTGTGTCTAAGAGCCTCTTGGAGCTTTCGCCATTGAAACCCGATAGAGTGGAAGGTACTAATTTTACCGTGGTTCGTGAATTGGTGGGTGGAATCTACTTTGGAGAGCGTCAAGAACAAGAAGAGTCTGGCGACAAGCAGAGTGCATGGGACACAGAAAAGTACTCTGTGTCTGAAGTTACTCGTATTACAAGAATGGCAGCATTCATGGCCCTCCAACATAACCCTCCACTTCCAATCTGGTCGTTGGATAAGGCGAATGTTCTTGCTTCTTCGAGATTATGGAGAAAGACGGTAGACAAGGTTATTCTGGAAGAGTTTCCAACCCTCAAAGTTCAACATCAATTGATCGATTCGGCAGCCATGATTCTCATCCAATCACCTTCAAAATTGAACGGTATCATCATCACATCAAACATGTTCGGTGATATCATTTCTGATGAAGCTTCTGTCATCCCTGGTTCTCTTGGACTTTTGCCCTCTGCTTCTTTAGCCTCTCTTCCAGACACAAATTCTGCGTTTGGTCTTTACGAACCATGTCACGGGTCAGCACCCGACCTTGATGAGAACAAGGTGAACCCTGTTGCTACTATTTTGTCAGTCGCTATGATGTTGCGTTTGTCCTTGGACGCTGTCAAAGAAGCCGAGGCTTTGGAACAGGCTGTTGGTAATGTCATAGATGCTGGTATCAGAACTCGTGACTTGAAGGGAACAAGTTCGACTACTGAAGTGGGTGATGCCGTTGCCCAAGAAGTTTCCAAAATTCTCAAATCCCAAGCATAGCTATGATAGTATACAGAATAAAAGGCTATGGTTTATATATTTACGATTCGTTCTTCAAGAATTTGACATCAACCGGGACAAGTAAGCCATTGACTCAAAATTTCCCAAGTAGAATGAAGGGTCCCTGGTCATAGAGTTGCCGCTCCGCATAGCTTGTTGCTTCTCATTGCTGAGAATAGCCTCAGCCTCCAAAATCTTGGTAGGAATGGAATCGATGACTATGGTGTCATCGCTGAAGCAAGCGCTGTCGGGGGTTCTTTGATCATGCTGAATCTTGGTCTGTATGTTCTCTTCTGTTGAAAAGTACTCGTCCCCTGAACTATTATTGCCCAAACTCTGCGACGAAAAATTGAAATCCATAGCTTTTCCGAGTTCATACGCAGCAATGGATGGCGTGATTGATTGAATAGATGAGTCCCGTCCAATTGCCGCCTTCGCAGGTGTGAATCTCTTCGTTGGGAGGTCAGACAAGACGTCTTCATACTTTTCCGTTATGGCTTCTCGCAAGCTCGAATCACTATAACTGGAATCACGAGATTCAATCTCGATAACGTCTTGGGAATCCATAGTGGTTAGTTGCTTGAGTGTGCTAATCTCTTTATTTAGCTGGCCCAGCTCCCATTTAGTTATAGTGGTCCAGTTGTTTTCACCATCCTTGTATAGGTACGTTCTAAGAAACTCTGCAAAATGAGGGTCATCCTTTAATTGATCAATCTTTTCTTTTGAATCAGAGGCTGGTAAAGATGTTTTCGTCTTGCTTCTCTGGGGCGCATCAAAAATACTATCCTTGTCAAGTATGAATGTTGTGTGCTCACTTGATGGCGTATGGTGAGGAAATCTGAAGGTCGAGTTCATGTCGTACGAGCCTGCCTCCCGGGCCGGCTCATCCCTCGTAACTTCATGACGCCACTCTTCTTCCTGCTCAACTGTTGGCGAAGCTACCGGTTCTTGTCTTGCTTTGTCCAGAATAGAGGTTTTTGAGCCATCAAGTTTATGAAGAGTGGGTGATGGCACAAGTAAGTGTTTGTACTCGACTTTGACGCCCTGTGGTTCGTTTCTCATTTCTGTAGGCTCCGACAGACGTTTATCCCCCCCCTTCGACAGTTTTCCCTTATTAAGGCGCCCAAAGAGTCTCGAAAAGAAACCTATTTTTCGCTGCGGATCTTGCTTGTTCGTGACTAGAGCCTTCTCAGTGAAATGGGGCTGCTCTTTTCTGGAGTTCAGTTTTGTTTCGCTTTCCTTCGTTTCTCTGTGCCTTTTATCGCCCTCCTCCCGAATATACTTGAAGATCTCGTCATCGAGAAACAGGCTTCTATATGAAGTCACCAAATTAGCTAATTTGGATTGACAAACACGCAACAGGGAGTAGTTCATGACTTGCAGGAAGTTTGCTCCTATTAATTCGTAGAGTGTATTTGGAAGGTTGTCGATATGAACCTCTTCCATTATATGGACATTTGAGTCCTTCAAGTACATTCCGACAACGACGTTCTCATTCTTACTGTCGGTGAAATATAAGTGAAATAGCAAAGTGATATTCGAGAAGTTCAGAAATAATGTTTCCATGTCCTCAAGATTCGTATTCAACGCAAGTGCGATGGGGGATCTGCAGCGCTCCTGACGGTAAGCGTTCACTTCATGCGCCGTGAGATAAGCTCTAGATTTCCCACATGATCGAAAAAGATGGAAAGGTTGATTTTTGTACAAGATTTTGGATTTGTTGATAAGATCAGTGATTTCTTGGACGGTGGATGTGCGGTGGAAGAGTTCGAAGTTAAATATTCTTGAGTTTTCTTTCTCCGCATTATTCCCAAAGTTCTCATTATCCAACCCTGTCAATTGCAAGAAGTTTCTCGTCTCTTTGCCGTGTACTATTGAGTAAGAGCTGGAGTGTATCTTGTTGATATCACACCAAGAAGATACTCGCATTGACGCAATTGACGCATGTTCCGGCAATGGTTTGCCATTGACCAATGAATGCAATAAAATATCTGAGACCCTCATATGCTTTCTTGGGTGTGAATCATCATAGTAGGTTTCATCAGTGACGGTAAGTACTAGTATTTTGTCGGAGAAAATAACCAACACATCAATAAAGTACGAAGGGTTCGTCGGCTCGACGTTTTTCAATTCGAAAATGCCAACAACTTTACGTGAAAGCCAGCCATATTGTAGTTCAGCGGGCCATTCTGAAGCTAACTCAGTTAATATCTTTCCTGTTGGGGTGAATATTCTCTGCGAAATGTCAACTTTCAAAGAACTGTCTTCTTGCAGGCCAAATGCATCGATAACTCTTAAAGCGTTCTCTAAGTAGTATTCAATTTGAACCATTTCGTTAGATGAGTCGGTTTCAAAGTTGAGGCTCTTCGTTCTTTCGTCGATGACAACTCCATGAAGCCTCTTGATAAGTAGCTTGAGTCTCGGCAACTGTACAAGCGAGCCTGAGACAATCACATCCACCTCTCGAAGAGTGTAGCCACCTTTGTTGATTATTCGATTTTCGAACACGACTTCCCTATTCTTTTCGTAAAATTTGTTGAATCTCTGCAGAAAGTTCTTCATGTTTGCTTCGTGGCGGATCGAAGCCTTATAAAAGTAGGGGATGGTAGTTCCAAGCACCTTGATTATCTCGACATATCCAAAGGGGGCAGCCTTTTGTAATGAGTCTTGCAAGATGCAATTGATTCGGGTAACCTCATCAATAGTAGGTGGAAACACTCGGTTGATTTTTTGGATGCCTATTTCTGCAGCAGCCGAAAGTACATGTATTCTCAATGGAATAATGAGGTCTTGAAGTAATCTCACCAATCTCAGGGAAAAGTTCTGCTGAATTTCAAGCAACTCATCGATAACAGAAACTATGCTTGGATGATTGTAGCCATAGGGGTATCTGAAATCATTGATCGAAGGAGGGGAGTATGCAATGTCAACTTCTTCCGGCGAATATTCTAGTAGTGGGTCAAAAATTTGGTCGAGTTGTTCTCCTAAGGTTGCAATAAGCTTGTTGTTTTGTTCAGCGGCGTGAGGTTGCGATACAGATTGATTGTCATAGAGAACATCGACCATGTACGAAGGAATTGACTGATTTTGAAGTACGCCTCTTTCGATAAAGAACTTTCCAAAGTCAAGCGACGAGGAGTCCGTTATTTGTTTCATGTCAGAGGCAATGTTGCCTGCATCAGTTTCGTCCCACGGATGTGATGAAACCTCATCGTCTACCAAATTGTTCTTGTTGATGAGCTTGCTGTAGTTTTTCAAGGCAGTTATGGCGAGGGCCCGGCGTATTGGTATTTTTTGGTCTTGTGGCAATAGGTTTTCGCAAGCAGGCCAGAATCTCGATCTGGCATCCACCATCAAGTTGGGGTAATAGGACGTTCCGAACCTGGTTATGGACGCGGTACTTATTTCTTTACGCTTTCTATGTTCCTTTACTATAATAATGAGCTCTCCAAAAACCTTGGGGTCATATCCACAGAACACCAACGACCCAGAAATCATTTGGGGCCAGTCGTTGGAAAGAGTGTGAGTATCTTTAGTGGCATTATCCGTGAGCAGAGGAAACACTGCCGTGTCCCAGTACTCATTCATTGACATCTCAAGGGTCCTCTGGCGCTCGTTCTGGAAGTAGCGATGCTCAGCCAATTTAATGTCCCAAAAGATAAGTCTTCGTTCTTCCAGTTTGGGACGGCACATACCAAAAAGTAAACAAATATGGTGCATGGGTTTACCTGCCGAATGTAACCGTTTTAGGGTCCAAGGGCATGCCGTCGGCATCGATATTATTCTCCGCTAACCGCGACCTCGTGTACTCTAGTCTTGCCTCGTCAAACGTTATACCTCTCTCATTCATTATTCTTTTCACCTCGCGCTTCCCTTGCTCCAGAAGTCCCTTCCTAGGGTCCTGGTCATCGATATTGCTTCTAATATCGAAAGATTCGCTATTCAAACCGCCCTCTAAATCATCCTGGAAACTCAGGCCAAGGTTCACGTAGCCCATTCTCCGCCGTGTCCGCCAGCGATCGTGAGCTGCTGCAATCCGGTGGCGGAAGTGGAACACTAGAATGGCTGCGATAATTAGTATAACTACAATCAGGTTGCGAGCATTGACATGTTTTTTTGTGTAGTTGTAGTAGGACTGGTTCTCGCCCTGTTTTTTGTCATCATTATTAAGGCTCAGCTCGACCATGACAGGCTACGGTTACGACGGAACTATGGGGTCAACTCCTAATTTTTAAGCTTGGTTATATGCACTCCGCTTGCCAAGCCGGGGTATACCCGTGCTTCCTTAGGCATGAACTGTGTGACAAGCTGAAAAGTGTAATGTTTCCACTATAATCTAAATAATTATATTCTTGGGCATACGAGGCTTACTCAGCAGGGGCCTCTACTTTTTGTGAGAACGAAATTCCCAATTCTCTACCACCGTAGTTGTAGTTGTTCAAGTTGGTGATTGCAAGCTCGGCAAATTCATCCAGGTCAAATTGGACGACTGCGTTTCCGCTGGGTCTGCCCCTGTTGTCAAATTGAATCTCTGCTCTCGTGACCTTGCCAATTGTTTCGAAGAGCTCGTACAAGTCGTCAACGTTAGTCACGAACGGTAAGTTGGTTGCGAAAATGGTGTTACTGCGCTCTCCGTTTCCAACAACGTTTCTAGTAAATTCGGTGTTTTGGCCAGCAATCCTTCTCTCCTCAGCTGCAGGAGGTGGTGGTCGATTGTCTCCCCTGCCAGGACGAAGGTCAATTCTTCTGCCGCCCATATCGTAGCCTTGGAATTTTTCAATTGCATATGCTGCTTCCTCCTCGGTACTGAAAATAACCGTTCCAAAGCCTCGGGATTTACCCCAGCTGTCAGTCTTCACGTCAGCTCTGACGACGTTACCAGCTTCTCTCATCAAGTCCTTAAGGTTTTGCCAAGACACAGAGAATGGCAAGTTTCCTACAAACACTTCGGGCCCTGCTTGACCCCCTGCAGCTGGCCGCTCTCTTTCTGGACGCTCTCTGCGTTCTCTTGGCCTGCGCTCCTCCCGCTCTCTCTTTTTGTCGGGGGGAGGGTAGTCTTGTCTCACAAAAATCTCCCTTCCTTGAAGTTCATGGTGGTCATATTGCGAGATGGCCCGCTGGGCATCTTCCTTGGATCCAAACTCAACGGTGGCCATTCCTCTGCTTCTTCCTCTACTGGTGACTATATCGGCACGAACCACATTATAGTCTGTGAAGAGATTCCGAATATCCTGGGATGTTGATTCAAATGGCACGTTACCTATGAATATAGAGTTCTCATAATTGCGATCAACTACATCAGAGGAACCGTTCAGCTCACTCCGGGAAAAGTCTCTGTTGCTTCCGCCACGAGCTCCACCTCTGAATCTGTCTCTGCGTCCACCACGGTCCCCACGACCCCCACGGTGGCTGCGACTCTCATCACGTCCAGTCGGAGATCTTGATCTGTCCCTGACAGGAGATCTTGAGCGATCCTGATATTAGCATGTGTGTAAAAGAAATTGCCTATGATCAAAATGGGACTGTGAGATAGTATTCGTCGACCCAGCTTCATCACCTGACCAGCAACGAGCCCTCCCAACTGAAAATTCCATTCTGCACCAGCCACAATTCAACCATCTAGCTTTGAGGCTAAACATACTCTTGAATAGTCATCGATGTCCATTTCGTCCATGTTGCACAATCGATATACAACAATGTTGAACGTCAGCGATAAATTTTCAGGTGTGTGGGTCTTTTTTCGTGCAAACTACGGCGTTGATAACCTTAAGAGTAATGGCGGCTAGTGTGCTATTATTACAATTATTCGTACAGACATGACACAACCAACGATGATTGGTGTTTTGCATGTGAGCATTTGCTATGCTCGTGTGGTCATTTATCGGGTAGAGGCAACACGAGTCTTCTCTCCACCTCTGTTTCCTTGTTCACTTCCTCTTCTCCATCAAATTTTAATCTTACAGTTCCATCTCTTCTATGCCCAACAACCACAGCCGGGTAGAATGTCGTGGTCTCTGGGTAGCGAGCTAACACCTTGGTACTCGCCGGATAATTCAGCAACTCGGACGTAAGTTCCTCCGCCGGTATCAATAATATTTCCTTGTAGCTTGCTTTGAACGTCTCACTCAAGTTGTTGTTTTCGTCCGGTTCAGGATCTCGAATTTCAAACTTGGTGCCATCTCCTATTACGCGAACAACCTCACATTGGATCCACTCCTCAAAATGACGATTTCTAAGCTTGTAAGCGATCTCCAGCCCCACCACTATTGGCTCCAGGGGATTGTATTTCGAAGTCCAGAACAGTCGTCCGTATCTAGGACGCTTTGTTTGCTTTCCATTCATTTTCAGACTCTTCCTGTTATCCACCTCTTTTTCAGGAGACGCAACCTTTTTGACAGTTTGCTGGGACTCGATGAGTATTCCAAGGTTCTCCTTGCACGTCTCTATAAACCGCTTTACAACAGCAACATTGGCTCTATGTTCGATGACTTCTTGCTTTAGTTGTTCAAGTTCGTCGGGTGTCATCTCATCTAGAGCGGACCCAGAAACCTTGTCAGCATACACATTATCGAGTGGATTAGACAGGTTTGCGTTGCTTATATCTTGAAGAGCCGAGACTATAATATCCCACTGTCCATCAGTCTCCAGCATGTTGCAAATGCTGTTTCACAATGCTAACCATCCCAACGCGAGATCTGGTCCCACTGGTGCTGTATGCACACCTGTGGCTTATTTGCACCCTAGTTTATCCGTAGCACCCGTCGGTCGATATACTAATACGAATGTGAAAATGGAAGTAGGGATGAGCATAAGCTCAATGTTTGACGTGCTTTCGTTTGCTGCGCAATTGCGCTATAATAAGCGGAGGGGATCTGTAAATGGATTATCGTGTGACTTTATTTTATTATCCTTATTGGCAAGAGCGCTTAACATAGGTACGGCTTGTACATATAAAAGTCAAAAGGCAATTGACTTATTCAAGCTGCGATACCCGCTTTATCCCTCCCCTTCCGTTTCTTTCCCGGTCCTCACCTGCGACGTAATGTCAGTTATTGTGTTAATTTGCATCCATTACCAGATGTACATGCTATACCCCCACACTAGAAGCATAAACCAGTGTCTCAGTGGTACCCTTATATTCTACTTGCTGGTGGCCTGTGTTCTCTACTTTGTATTGGCGTACTACGCACACCATCATTATGCTACCCTCAACTTTCTTGACTGCTTGGATTATGTATGGAGCCTCAAGATCATCTTCTCGGCATTTGAGTTAATGCCACAATTATCTCTCCAATGGTTCGAACTGAAGTCAGCAGGGCTCTCTAGAGGCTACTTTAATTTCACCTGTAGCCAGGTACTATTTTTTGCAATCTCAAAGTTTATTCAGGCCCAGAGCTCAGCACCATTGTGGAACAACATACCTATCAATTTCTGCCCGTGGATTACGCTACCTTTACACTTCATCGCTATTGGAATAATGGGTTATCAACATGTTGCATACTCTCGAATGGGACTGTTGCCTACCGCCATCAAATCGAGATATGAACGACGCTAGAACTGGACTAATTATATTGATAAAATACATCTTGTTCAAAACTTTCCACCAAGGACCTTTACCGCAAGGTGTGCAGCATAACTAATGTGTCTGCTTTCCCCTTCTTCTTCTTTGTTTCCGGGCTCGGCACCATCTGCTACTGATACAGGCTTCGGCTTCGGTTTAAAATCGTCAAGCTCCAAGGGCTCAGCAAACTTCATCAAATTGGCTACCTCGTCACTCATTTGCTGCTTGAGATTTTCATCTTTCGTTATAACCACGGCGTTGCTCTCGAGATCCAACAGGTATGCTCTCTTCGTGTAATTGGAAGAGCCTATAATGGTAATCGATGGCTTTGGGTCCTCAGGAACTGTAATCCATAGTCCTTTCGCGTGATATGACCAACCACCTGGAGTGTTTACAACACCGTTTTTCCACTCGTATAACTTAATAAGCCCTTGTTTTCCTCTTTTCGCCACTTCTTCCAAAAATTTCTTGGCAAACAAAAGATATGCTTCGGGAATGTAATATGAAAAACCCGCTGACTTGTAAAATGAATTTGCCTGTGGGGCTGCTGTTATGACCGTTCCCTTTGCTAAACCATTCAAA
Source organism: Meyerozyma sp. JA9 (assembly GCA_003676015.1). Classification (NCBI taxonomy): domain Eukaryota; kingdom Fungi; phylum Ascomycota; class Pichiomycetes; order Serinales; family Debaryomycetaceae; genus Meyerozyma; species Meyerozyma sp. JA9. Next base: position 382,056 of record NSDU01000002.1, on the reverse strand, counting down.
AGTCTTTCTTGAATCTGAGGGTACATATTAAAGTACCCCGCAGTAAACCACCATTTGACGCTAGGTGAATCCAAGTATGATAAGAGTCTGAGGATAACGGGCTTTTCCGTAGAAGGGTCATAATTGGGTTGCATCAACGGGGTAAACTGTGATACTGGATACACTATAGTATCAAATTTATCTGTATCATTGAATTGCTCAAATGATTTGAGCTTATGCTGTTTAAGGAGCGGCTCAAGAAGGAAGGAGGAGTCACTTATGAAACGTTGGTGGTTCATGTGTGGCTCACAACTGGAGTTTGATGTTGGCCAGTCTAATCGGAATCCTTGCTTCTCTTTTGATTCTAGTATCTGATACGACAAGGAAGCCACTGCAGAGTGTATATCAAAGTAATAATCTGAAAGTGGCTTGCTGCGGAAGAGATAATATCTGTCTTGTCTGTCGGTGAAGTAATCTTCTGACAAGTTGGCACCACTCAACATAACTTCGTCATCGAATCCATACAATTTCATGTGTTGGAGACCATGCATTTCGTTGACCCGCTTGGGTGTGACCGATCGGCGTATGCCGTTCAAATGAGGAGTATGATACATCCTGATGTCGACTCTGTGCTTCCCGTGCTTTTTAACAAGGGGTACCAAAAGCGATGCTGAGCAGGGACCGTTCGGAGCCTCACGAGTGCCACGAAGTACGTCCGTGAGTAGATACACTTTGAGCTCCTCGTTTTTCGTGAGCGCCTCGTCTAAGCAGTTCACAAGCTCATGCTGCGTCTTCCCAATGTATAGAGAGCTCAAGTAGACTCGCTTCTTTGACGAGAGTATCTTGTCTTTCAAAGTCGAATAAAAAACATGGGGATGTGTTAAGATTTGGATATCGCCTGAGTTCAAAACAAATCGCGGTGCCAACGAATCTAGTTGTTGAAAGATCGTCTTCAACCGTGGATGGAACAGGTCCGCTACGTCCGACGACATGATTGGATTGTTGGTAGAGAATGGACGCACATTCTGGTCGGATCCGGCGAAGAAGTAGTTGTATACCGACAGAATCATAGATATAGATCCCCTGGTAGATTTATATGACAATAAACTTGTATTTGATGATGTCGTAAATGAGTACCTACCAGATAAAGTTCTGAACATTCATGCAAAGCCACCGGATGATATAAGCGTTTTGTGTCGTTTCCTAAAGTGGGGAAGCCAATCTGTGCCAACCCAGTGTGATGCGCTCGTGCGAGAACAAACTTCCTACTATAGATAAGCTTAAACGAGCGTTGACTTTTGTGATGCGAAATACCCATGGGTGTTCTGAGAAATACGCCCTTAAGCTTATGTAATATTTCTCCTTACCGAGAGTAAACTTGCCGTAACGCGGCTCTTGCCATGCATGATATCGCCGACGGCCGCTGTGTCAGGTACAAGGATCGGGATCTTTGTAGGTCTAACTTGTAACATATACTGGATTGTCATCCACAACATTGTTTGCACACATGGGCAGTAGTCTTAATTATGTACATTGTGCTACTGAACGTATTGTCTATTTCCTCCTATTGTCTTCACAGGATCAACTCACCTATTATTTCCTTTTGCAGCTTTGATCAACAAAACATCGCCGTCTTCAACCATGTAGGACTTTCCTACGCGTAGCTGCCTTCCACTGGCTTTCAACTTGCTTTCATTTAACGGTGCCTCCTCGGCTTTAAGGTCGTCGTACTTGTACACTTGGGCCGTTATAAATGTGGTTTTCAAATCCGTGTGTATGACTCCAGCAGCATCGGGAATAGCTGTGTTTTTCCGTACAGTCCATTGCCTTGCTTCTTTGGGACCACACGTATAGAACGAAATGAGATTAAGCGACTCTCGCATGGCCTGAACTACTGATCCAAGACTGCTCGATTCCTCACTTTCTTCCCCTCTGGCTATCTTGGATTCGAAACTGGCCGAAAATACCAATAGCTTGTCTTGGGGACAGGTCTCGCGGATCCAATTAGCGATCCCTGGCTGGAATTCATTGGTTCCAGACTTCAAGTCATTTTCGCTGACATTGAGCAAGTAGACCATTGGTTTCGCCGTAAGGAGATTGACCGAGTTTAAGACTTCAATTTCCTCATCGCTCCAATTTTCGACGGAGATCTTCTTCGCATTGTATAACGATTCTTGCGCCTTTAGTAAAGTGTCAAGGGCAAATTGAATTTTCGTAGTATTGCTGTGTGGCTTCTTTAATAGCTTTTCCATCTGTTCTATCGCACTCTCCAAATATTCCAAATCTTTAAGAATGAGCTCATCATTGACAATCTCGATGTCCCTCAATGGGTCAACCTTATTCTCTTCGATATGAATGATCTCGTCGTCTATGAAGCCTCGAACCATATGGAATATGCCATCCACCAGCCTTATCTCGCTCAAGAATTTATTTCCCATACCTTTTCCACTTGATGCATCTCGCGTCAAGCCAGCTATATCGTAGATGGTGAGTGTCGAGGGTATTTTCTTTTGAGACTGAAACAACTGCAAGTAATGGTCTAGCACAGGAGATTTGACCACTACTTGGGATTCTTCAGTATCAATTGTAGCAAACGGATAATTTGCCGGATTTCCAAGCAGTGTTCTAGTAATGGCCTGAAAGAAAGTACTCTTCCCTACATTTGCTAGGCCCACTACTCCGGCAGTTAACTTATTACTTTGGCGCCCCAATAGTGCCTTCTTGGACGGCTCGCTGGCCTTCCTCGCAAGTGTTTTACTACTGGATGAGAATAGCCTAAACGAATTCATTTATCGGCAAAACCAATGTGGAAAATTTCGCAGCTGCAGCACTGCATCACCGAATCAGGAACAGAACTAATGTAACTGTGAATTATTATGCTATTCATATGGTTTCTATTAACGAGTTTTATGTATTATAACACGAATGCGTATTTTGACTTCTCTCTGATTGTTTTGCCATACTTGTAAAACAAGAATGGAACAGGAATTAACACGATGGAGAAACAACCCAACAAGGTTGCAGCCCATTTGATATGCATGTTAACGAACATTTGACGGGCAAAAAGTGGGAAGGCTGCACCAAATGCTGAACGAAGGAATGCGTTTCCAGCAAGTGCCGATGCTGCAAACAAAAGGTAACAATCAATGATATAATTAAGACATGGCAAGAAAATCATGATCAAACCACATCCAATGAAAGAAGCACCTATAGTTGGTACAATCCAATGGACTCTATCAGCGTAGTCACCAGCCCATCCGAGCCAGAACAAGCCACCGGCGAAGAAGAATGATCCCACCATCATTGGAGGAAGTCTCTCTTCTGGGATGGGCTTGCCGTTGTTGGCCGCCATGATTCTGGCGAAGCGTCTTTCAAAGAAGATGGCGATAAAACCGCCGACAAAAACTCCAATCAACATCGACAAATATGGCAATTCACCGACACCTTGTATAAAGTGATACTTTCCGATGAAAATCAAAGGTATAGCTGTCAACATAAGGTACAAAATACCGTAGATGAAAGCGTTATAAAGTGTGATCAAAAATAAGATTGGTTCCGTGAACAACATCACTAATGGTCTGCTGATGTTCTTTTCCACGATTTCCTTGATACTTAAGCTGAATTCCTCATGAGGGGCATGGATTCCCCAGTTGCCTGTACGACGTCTCAACACTTCTGCTTTCCTCACCAAAATCAAAGGATGATGGGACTCCTCCATGAAAAACACCACGCATATCAATCCCAAAGTGGCAATCAACCCAGTGAAGTAAGATGTCCATCTCCAGCCTAATCCGGGATTCTTTACGATGAAACCTCCAAGGATGGGGGCTAACATGGGGCCACCGAACAAAACCATGGCAAAAATAGTCATAGCTTCACCTCTTGTAGCGGCTCCGAACATATCTGACATAGCAGCTGGTGCAACCACGAGGGGGGCGGCACCAATGAAACCTCCAAAGAATCTACAGATCATGATGGTCTGAATATCCTTGGCAGTGGCAACTGCAAAACAGAAGAGCAAATACCCAAAACAGGAACAGACCATAACTGGTTTTCTGCCATACAATTCAGACAATGGTCCCCATACAACAGGTCCAGATGCAAAACCAAAGACAAACAAAGATGTTCCGAGAGTAGCAACAGTACTTCCAACATGATACAATTCCTCAACTACCGGGCCAGCTTCTGCAAACATAGCCGAACCCATGGAGATGGACAATGCACAAAGTCCAACGGTACCGGAAATCACAATTTTTTTCCATACTGGCCAATTCTGGGGGAATGCTGGGTCATCAGGTCCCTCATAAGATACAGCATAGGGTGAACGATCGCCCAACGGAGGGGGGTAGTCTCTTCCGCCTCCCATCGATGGTAATGGTTCTGAAGATTTGGCGGCCTCTTCCAACAACTGATCTCCACCCGTCATTCTTCTGCTGACAGTACGAGACGCAGTTGCATCGGTTTCGTATCTTGCTATTTCGGATCCAGTTTCACCACTTCTTTCGAGGTCGCCGCCTACGAAGTCTTTGGGGATGTTACCATCGCTCTCATTATCGTCTATGTGCTCTTTCGGGTACTGACTACCTTCGTGGTATGTGCTGGAATTGGTATCCGAGTCGAGCCTCTGTTGTAAATTCTGCTCTGTTGCTTCTGGCATTGGCAAGGTAAATCAAAGAGAGTGTGGCCTCAGTGTCAAATATATGAAGTACTGATTACAAATGGGAGCAAGCTTTATGTACTAACGGCCCCGCGCTGAAATAAAAATTACTTTTTTTTTTTTCTTGTTATTAGAACGTCATATGCGGAAAAAAGAGCGGCGCAGCCGCATGGTCTGCCGATGCTATTTGCCGACCTCGGCTGACCATACTTGGCACACACACGGCTGAAGAAAGGACGTCAAGAAAAGCTGACGGCATACTTTGTCACTTACCGTCATTCCATGACTACAAGCAACAAGTTCTTGGTTACCTTATTTTCCTAACATGTTCATAATAAAATGAGCCCCTAAGATCGCTCTCCCAGAACAGTAGTAATCAAGTAGGTCGGCTAAAAATTCTAAAAAATTATGATGGCGAAGACGAAGAATAATAGGGTAGTTCTTTAACTTGCTTTGCCTCTTGTATACTAAAAAATGATGTTGATAGGAGCAATATTCATGGCAAACTCCGCTAAATAAGAGCCGAATCTCCGAAAGTACTGCATAATGCGCGGGTTCCTGGAAGAAAGTTGGCCGCACGGCTGTAACGCCACCGACCGAACCGATTTTGTGTTCTAAATCGTATCTCCGTCTCGTTCGACGGTTCCTTCGGAACAGCTTTTAGCATGGGGGGCTTACTCACGCCACTCAGAGACAAAATATTCAATTGCCCCCTTTTAGTATGGCAAACCAATTTTTTTATTAGCACTGGCCATGCCATACCCAGAGATTTCTGATATTTGCAATTTTCCAGAATATCCCGAAATAGGAGGCCAAGGATATGGCATATGAAGAACCGGATGGTTTTATAAACAATAATCCGAGATAGTTTAGTGGCTAGAATTACCGCTTGTCGCGTGGTAGACCGGGGTTCAATTCCCCGTCTCGGAGTATTTCACGCGCAAATGGTTTAGTGGTAAAATCCATCGTTGCCATCGATGGGCCCCCGGTTCGATTCCGGGTTTGCGCATTTTTTTTTCTCGGCATCCTCCTCGAGTTGTATTCGATCTACTAGTGGTATACATGCTACTAGGTCTATAGGCAGCGCTTTTCACTCGATCATCTCTATCGAAGATGTAGAATTGTGCCATGATCGTGCATCCGTTCTCATATTTACGCATATTTGATATATGCAATACCTCGATCCTCGCATTTTTTTCGAAAACTACGCTACTGACAGTGATGAATCTTGCTGGCTTCAGAGTTGCAGCTAGGTCCGCTGGAGGGATACTAGGTGTTGGAACACCCGGCCAGGGACCATTGGTATTTACACAAGTGAGAACTGCTACCAAACGTGTGTCAGGTTCTAAAACTAACAAGAATGACTCCGCTGGCCGTAGGTTGGGACCGAAAGCGTACGAAGGTCATTTTGTAAAGCCTGGTCAGATTATAATGAGACAGAGAGGTACCAAGATTCACCCGGGCGAGAATGTCGACATTGGTAAGGATCACACAATTTATGCGAAGGAGCCTGGTTATGTCAAATTCTATCACGATCCATTCCACCCTTTAAGAAAATATGTTGGTGTATCTTTGAAAAAAGAGTTACCTTTACCTACACCTCATTTCTCGCCTAGAGTGAGAAGATTTGGATATGTTGAACTATTAGATCCAGAAGAAGCTGCAAAAGAGGAATCACATATGTCCAGAAAGGAATTTCTCCAACAGGGCGAACTTGCCAGTTTGAAAGCAGCCAAAGAGAGACGACTTGAAGAAGAAAGAAAGAAGATTGAACAGTCATTACGCTCCTTGGTTGAGTTGAATGAGGACGAGATGGAAATGGCCGAAGAGAGAATGCTCAACATCACTCAGCTTGTTACTGCGAGCAAAGTCAACTCTTCGGACGCTGAAACAATTACAAGCTTTGACTACAACTATCGCATAGATCTCGCGCTCAGGAGAGGTGAATTTTCTGAAGGAGAGGCAACTGATAAGAAAAACTTCTATGCTTCCTTGGTGGACAGATTGTCCGGTAAGGTCATCGTCGATGCTAAAGGTAACGTATGCAAAGCCTTGGATCCCGAGGAAAGGGCAAGAAAGCAAGAGACAATACTTAATGAACTTAAGATCAGATACTCTCAAGTCGCCCTTTCCCCTGAAGTGAGAATGCAAATAGCGAAGTTGATAGAGTCAGAGGCCGTGTTCGATGCCCAAAAGCAAGAAGAGTTGAAAAAGCAGTTCTTGCCTGAATCGAGACCGATATGGACATTGGACGATATTGTTGAGATTTCAGAAGACCAGAAGCCGAAGAACGCTACAAGAGTGTACGATGAAGCATCCAAAAAAGTAAAACTAGTCACTGCTCCTTGAAACAAAATAGACCTGTATATAAACATTTTGTTGAAGTGAAAATTGCACGACACGTCGTATGAAGAATCATTTACAGAATGGCCATCGAAATTCCCGCCAGTGTACTTGAGAGTCCATTGTACATTCACGTTCAAAAATTCAGGGTCACATACCAGGAGTATTTGGATAAGTCAGTCCCTCTTACTTCTCGTAGGTGGATGGGATTTGGCATCTTACTTGCTCTCTTCTTCTTGAGAATTATAGTGACACAAGGATGGTACATTGTTTGCTACGCGCTTGGTATCTATCTTCTTAATCTATTCTTGGCTTTCCTAACTCCCAAATTTGACCCATCTCTCGAACAAGAGATGAAAAATGAATCGATTGAGGAGGGAATGGGCGAAAACCCTGAACAGGATGAGGAAGAGGAATTCAGGCCCTTTATCAGGCGATTGCCAGAGTTTAAATTCTGGTATAATGCAACTAGAGCAACAGTGGTGGCATTGCTCACTTCCTTCTTCACAATCTTCGATATTCCCGTTTTTTGGCCTATATTATTGATGTACTTCATCATACTTTTCATGCTAACAATGAGGAAGCAGATACAACATATGTTGAAGTATAAATATTTGCCTTTCGACTTCGGTAAGGCCAAGTACAATAGAAGTTAGGCTAACGATTACTTAGGCTACATACGTAATCAATTGTTCTAATCTACTGTACAATTTGTTATAACTAGCTTTATAATCTAATTTGAACACTGCCCCAATCGTACGGCCAATATTTCACGTGACCGCGCACCACCACCCCTTTCAATACCGACCTTTCCAGCAATACCTCATAATACTCTCGATCAATTAAAATGAGCAGAGCGGAAGTCGACTTACAGACAAGTGTCAAAAAGGCATGTAGTCTCGACGAGGTTCCACCGAAGCGGAAACATGTTCGGGCGTGTATCGTGTACACTTGGGACCATAAGAATTCTCGTGCGTTTTGGAATGCTGTCAAGATCCAGCCATTACAAAGTGATGAGGTTCAGCTATTCAAGGCTTTAATTATGATCCATAAAGTTCTTCAAGAGGGCCATCCAAATACTTTGAAAGATGCTTTCCGAAATCGTGACTTTCTCGCTTCCTTGGCAACAGTGTTTCCCAGTCGGGGTACCGCTTATGGACGATTGATTAACCAATACGATAAATACCTACTTCAAAAATTGGACTTTCACCGCAACAATCCTGGATTCAATGGTATGTTTGAATATGAAGAGTACATCTCCTTAAGGGCAGTGAACGATCCGAACGAAGGATATGAATCAGTTTTACAATTGATGGATCTCCAAGACCTGATCAATGATTTTCAAAAATTGATTTTTGCCACAATTCACCAAACGCTGAACAATCTATGCAAGGTTAGTGCTTTGGTTCCTTTGATTGCTGAGTCGTACGGTATCTACAAATTTTGTACCTCTATGTTGAGGGCCTTACATCTGCAATTAGGCGCAGACGAGGCCTTGACTGTTCTTTACGAACGATTTGACTCGCAGCATTTTATGTTGCGAGATTTTTACACGGACTGCCATGCAATAAAATTTCTTACCAGTCTTATTACTATTCCACGTTTGTCGAGCGATCCTCCAGATTTAGTTGGAATTGATGAAAATGGAAATAGAACTAATGGCAAGTCACAAGCCAACACGCCAGCCGAATTATCCTCTCAACCGACTGCTAGCATTGAAGCTCCAAGTGGACCTCCTCCTCCTGTGGATCTGATCTTCTTGCAACAGACTGGCATATTTGACCAACAACAGGAAGAGCAACAGAGAATTCAGCAAGAATTGGAACAAAAGCGGCAGCAGCAACTCCAAGCTCAACTACAGCAACAGCAGCTTTTCGATCAGCAACAGCAAGATCAGCAGCGCAGATTTATGGAGGAGCAGCAATATTTGCAACAGCAACAGACTCAACAGCAGCAATCCCGTGTTGCGGAACTCGAACATGACCTTTTGATGTTCAAGAACCAGTACGATAATGACCAGCTGTTGTTGGCTCAATACGACAATAGGGTCAAATCTTTGGAGTCGGAAATGGCCAACTTGAACAACAATGCCACTCAACAGTTGGCTTCAAAGGATGAGTTGAATAACAACTTACAGGAGCAAATCAACAACTGGACCAAAAAATATGAGTCTCTTGCAAAACTATACTCACAGTTGCGCCAGGAACATTTGAATTTGTTATCGAAGTTCAAGAAGATTCAGCAGAAGATCAATAGTGCACAGGAATCTATTCTCAAGAAAGAGAAGCTAGAAAAGGACATCAAATCAAAAAACGTTGAGTTGGCTGATTTAATTCGTGAACGGGACAGAGCCAGGCTTGATTTAGACAGATTACGGTCCTCTAAAGATATGGAGATTGAAAAGCTCAGGTCTGAGTTGCACCTTCTTCAAGAAGAAGCTAATCAATCCGGTAAGGTACAGTCAATGAACATGTCTACCCTTATATCAAGACATGAGAAGGAATTGGATGAAATGAGACAAAAACTCTCGGAAAGAGAGGAGAAATTGAAAGCACTTGGTGACGGAGACTTAAGTGAAAAATTGAAAGACAAAGAAATGGAACTTGAGATCACTCAAGAATCTTTGGAGACAGCTTTAAAAGAACTTGCAATTAGTAAGAACGATCAGGACGATGTGATGAATGCTCAGATTGATCAAATCATACTCGAGAACATTGACAAACTCAGGCGTTTGATTGATATATTCCTCAACAATAACATTAAGCGCATTCAAGAGAGCAAGCACGAGCTTGGTTCTCAAATGCAAGCAGGAAATCAAAGCGCTACACCGGAGTATTTACTCTCCATTATCGAAATATGCTCTGACACTGCAACAGATTTTGCATCCGCCTTCAATGGGTTTCTCGTGGATGGTAAAGCTAGCTATGGCGATGACGATTCCGGGTATTCAGCGATCGTTCTGACGAGTTCAGAATTGACTTCTGCTGTCAACGATTTGGTTATTAATGCAAAAGGTCTTTCCCGCCTTATGCAAAATGAAGAAACGTTGCTTCTTTTGGTATCTAAAGTCTTGAATAGCACTGAGCTATACTTTAGTGGTTTGAAATCTGAAGTTCTAAGCAAGTTGGCTGATGAAGATGACAAGGTTGATAAGGTAATTGACAGCAATCTACAAGTTCAACAAGATTTACAGGAGGTTGGAAGCCTCGTGGAATCATTGAGGTCGAAGCATGGTATTAACCTAAAACTGCTGAACTTGGATGTAATGGTCGAGGACGAAATGGAGCGCGCTGCAAACACTGTCAATTCTGCTTCACAATTTTTAACAAATCTTTTACAGAATCCGAATATCAAAGGAGTGGACGTTGAAGTGCACGAAGCGATTCTTTCTGCAGCCATGGCAGTAACAAAGGCTGTTTCTGTCTTGATTACGGCCGCAACTGAATCACAGCGGGAAATTGTTAGTAAGGGAAGGGGCAATCAAACGCGCACCGAGTATTACAAGAAGAACAACAGGTGGACAGAAGGTCTCATTAGTGCCTCAAAGGCAGTAGCAGGTGCCACCAATGTATTGATACAAACTGCCGATGGCGTTATTAGAGATGACTGTGAACAGGAGCAGTTAATTGTGGCTTCGAACGAAGTGGCAGCATCTACAGCCCAACTCGTTGCCGCGTCTCGAGTCAAGGCTAATTTTGTCTCTAAAACTCAAGACAATTTGGAGGTCGCATCAGGCAGTGTCTCTAGAGCCTGTAAAGAATTGGTTGGACAAGTTCAAAGGTATTTGTCTCGGGCTGAGGAAAATCAGAACGAAGTTGATTTGAGCAAGTTAACTCCGTACGAAGGAAAAACATTAGAGATGGAACAGCAGGTTCAAATTCTCAAACTTGAAAACACACTTGCCTCAGCGAGAAAACGTCTAGGTGAGATCAGAAAACATGGTTACGCGGATGACCTCAGTGATGATGAAGCTTAGTGTAAATACGTACATATATAGGTTTCATAAAAATTGACCCCATGTCCGATAACGAACAGCAAGTTGCAATAAGTAAGATACTCCGGGACGATCAGAAAGCTAAGCTGATATAGATAACGAAACACAGCTAAAATATTCAATTTGTTCAAAATACTACAAAGATAATACGAATCAAGTGGTCCGGTAGAGATAATCAAGAACTCTTAAACACAAAAACAGTGTTCCAGAGCAAATCAAAAGTAGCTATTACTTGATAATATTGGATTCGTTGATAATTGGTGTGGAGCACATGTAATCATGACTATGCTAGAACTCTAATAAATGATATGTAGCTAGGTGTTGCTCCGAATCATGATCGCATAAAGGAATCAATCAGAATGAAGGGTATTACAGCGAATCTATTTATCTAAAATATGCAACGTGTGGCTGTCAGAAAGCAAGCCTCGTCCATGCAAGAGAGATATTGAATTATGCTCGAGATCGAGAACCAAAAAAAAGGCAGAATTCGCATTTAAATACATATATCAATATGTATGAAATCTCAAAGATTGATACCAGTTTCCTTAAATGATTCTTCCAATTTGTTAACTTTCCACATACTAAATCTGTTCAAGTCACATGTATACCAAGGCAACAGAGGCGGGGAGAATCACTATCAGAAAATTACCTCTCGCAAAATTGAAAGGAAAGACAGCAACACGGAGGAGTGGCTTATCTTTTGGCTCAAAGCTCTAAGTATCACTTTATCTGTATTCTCCCTCCAAAATGAATATGCCAGGGAATGCAACCCATATGAGAAGATTATGAGGGATTTCAGCGGTACTTTAAGACTAGTACTAAGGTCCTTCTGGTGGTACCCTTGTACCAGAGACGTGTAACACCAACCTTTTGAAAAGGAACCTACGATTGCGAGTTGAATGATAGATATTCAAACTATGGCATTTGTCACCGAGAAGATGCATATTACACGGTGTCCAACCAAGAATGATAGAAAAAATAGCTTTAAATGGAGGAAGATATGGTAAATTTGTATTACCATAATTCTAAGACGTCTTAAGTTGGAAGAGAAGTACAAACTGGTTGAAAAATTGACCCCGTAAAAGAGATTACTAAATCGCTGCATTTACATAACGGTCCATGCCGGCTGCAACTTTCTCGTCGACCTAACACACCGCGGGTCAGTAAGCTAAGCTACACTTCAATGGATGGATGTGTGTGCAACATTCTTTGTTGAAAAGTAAAAATTCGCCAGAAGAACCAAAATTGACGAATATATAATAATCGTGCAAGCATACTTGGTCTGGCATCAAAAAGCAACTAGAAACGTTTACTTAATAATGGACTTCAAAGGACCTAAGGTAAAATAATAATGCTAATAGAATACATTCGTGATATGAAACAAAACCCTTGTAGACATGTATTCTTTATTCGGTTATGAGGTAACTATATGACAAGGCAAAGGCTGTGGACAATTCCCGAATATTCCGTTTCTGGTTACGAGCAGAGGTATGAAGAA